>MJUU01027882.1:11038-21407 GCA_002080025.1 Modiolus philippinarum
AAAAAAAAAAAACAAAAAAAAAAACAGAAGTAAAAATTTAACAAATATAGCCCTTACCAATCAGTGGAATTATAAATAATGACACCAGCAACCAGTATACTTCATATGTCAAACTTCAAATGATATCAAATTGTGTGTAACCTGGAAACGATATTGCAATAATAAATACCAGAATTCAGGAATATTATGAATCCACTATATTTTACAAATATATTACATTTCAATTACTGACTACTGGTTCCAATACTTTATTTAAGTATTTTCAAATTTTTCAATATTCCGGTTGTCAATAAATAAAATACTATACTCATGTAACATCAAAGATGGGAAATAAAAAGGTTAATTTCACTTTCAAAATCATTCATTAATCTCCCATCTCCTACAGAGAAATAAAGATTCATATCATATATATTCGGACTCATTTTTAAAGTATCCTCACCTAATGCATCAATGGGTTTAAGGGCATACGAACCAACATACGGACAGAAATACACTACATGCACTGCATACGCCATTCATACACAACAAGAAGAATAAAACTCAACTTACCAGATATAAAGAATATATATATATATATATTCAAGAAAATACACTGAGTGCAAATGAAACGCAACAATTAATAATACTCCACAATAAACTGCCAATTTACTTATAATTTCAAAACAACAATCACGCAACCCAGTATACATGGCTAAATTCACACGAATGGTGTTTTGGGGCAATTTCACGCATGATTGGTTTTCTTTATTGTCCACCAAATGCTTTGGTTTTCTTTATTGTCCACCAAATGCTTTACCCCGTAAAAACATTTTCCCCATCTCATGTTTCTTGGACCGATTTTTGTATAATCCATTGATGATAGGGACTTTCAACGTTCCTTTTTTATTCAAAAACTTGTTTTCCCATTACAAAATCATTACAGATATTACTCTCTGAACCACAATGAATCAATCTAAAATTTTGTCAGCCTCTTTTTGAATCTGTTGATCATTTGTGCAAATTTTCATTTTTTTATGTTTGGAATCAAAATTCTGAAAATTCCTTACCTTTCACTCCAAAATTTAAAATACTGCTGACAAAATTGTTACTCAGAATTCGAATAATGAGGCATTTTATTCCTTATTCCTTCATAGTATTTCGTTAGTGTGATTGCAATGTTCAGACAATTCGGGAATTTTAATTTTTACCACTCAATCAAACGTTGATGCTGTAGCAAGTTTCTCAAGAGTGGACTAAAATGCGTGGATTCAAAACTTTAAGGAGACACCTGGCTTATTAATTTAGCAAAGAAATATTCTTTAGCTAGACATAGAAGATTTCTGAAATATAAATACCAGGTGTTGCGTTTTCATTGGCACTCAGTATACAATGCTCCAAAGGATCAAATCAATTTAACTAAGTAGAATGCACAAAGTGCAAAGTCTCCATATACAGATCAGAATTACATCGTTTCCAAATAGATTTAAAGTCATAATGATTGGTTCAAATATTTTTCACAGGTTGACCACTATTTCATTTTTCAAAATCTAAGGTGTGTTCCATTTGACCAATTATTTCAAAATCTGAGGTGTGTCTCAATTGACCAATGAGATTTGACCACAGAAAGAGTGACCAGGTGCGACAATTTATTTAGCTATAGGTTGAAAAGATAAGTACATCTGGGACTGATTAGATACTATACGTTAAGTCTATAGAAAATATTTATCCGTATTATTTATTGGAAGAAAAATCCCTTAAGTACTTTAATTCTTACATTTCATATTTGACAAGGAAGAAAATAAAAATTAATTAGTTTATACTACATTAATGAATATGCCCTATCACAGCTAGAGAAACTTCCGTCTAGATAATGAATACAAATATAAAAACTATTGTTCAATACATTACATGTTAACAGAAATATAGAATATTCCCCTTTAATAGGAATTGTATTTGGAAGGTAAAATAAGTTTCATATTTTCATATATCCAACATGTTTGAAATTTAATCAAAAATGCCTAAAATTAAGGCTCTAGCAAGTTAATTTGTAGATTCTCATTAACCTGTAACAAAATATCTGGGATGGGTGGGAGGGTTTTATTTTATTTGTTTTACTGATTTTCACTATAATTGATAAGAATTTAAAGAAAATTTTCGGATAATTAAAAATAGAAAAAAATTAGCTTAGAAAAAATGGGGCGGGTGGGGATGAGAATCTATTTATTAATTTGATGTGGCCTAATATATATTATTTATCAATACTTGGTTTGAAATGTACTTTAAAGGATTAAAATATTTGCATGATGATGAATACACCGCTATGTGAATTAAAGAAAACAGACATATTTGATATTGCATTTAATTAGATCACCAATATTAAGCTGGGTAATGTTTAGGTAAAGGAAAATGTTCAAATATCAAAAACTGTTATTAAACATTATCCTGAACCGGGACAAAATGTCATTCAATGTTACTTAAAATAAGAAATAAGAAAAGTTCCATATTTTTTTTTCAGCAATTCAAAAATACATTGATACGGAAGCGTATTGATGCCACATGAAGAAAAAAAAATCTCATAATTATGAGATCTTATCTCATAATTATGAGATCTTATTTCATAATTATGAGATATTATTTCATAATTATGAGTTAATTAGTCATATTTATGAGATAATTATCTAATGATTTTGAATTGATTATCTCATAATTATGAGATAATTATCTCATTATTATGAGATAATGTCTCATAATTATGAAATAATATCTCATTATTATGAAATAATATCTCATAATTATGAGATAATATCGCATAATTATGAGATAACATCTCATAATTATGAAATAGTATCTCATTATTATGAAATAATTATTTCCTAATTATGAAATAATTATTTCATAAATATGAGATAACTATCTCAAATTTTTGAGATAATATCTCATAATTATGAAATAATATCTCATAATTATGAGATGTAATCTCATAAGAGATTTTTTTTCTTCGTATGACATCAATACGCTTCCGTACATTGAAGATTCTGGGCGGTTCTGGTTAAAACTGCCAAGAATCTTCAATGTATTTTTGAATTACGGAAACGTATTTGTGCCAGGAGTTGCCATAATAAGGGTGGTTATTAGCACGTATTGTTTTTAATAATACGTTAATAATGTGTTATTAAAATGAATATATGTGTGTTATTACACATTAACTATGCCTTACTTTCACGTCTCATTTTAATTTTTATTTATAATGCGTCTTAAATAAACATGCCTTATTTAAGACGATCTTAATTTAGACGTAATAATTTTATAGAAATAAATTTAAGAAAAGAGTCGTGTTATTTGTTGAAAACTATAATGTTATAAAGCATTAAGCATGCGTTTTAAAACATTTTCTTCATAGAAATAAGAAATAAAACACATTAATTAGAGAGATATTAAACATTTTATTTAATTGAATTGTCTGCCGCGTGGTTACCACAGTCAGACAGCAGCGTCAGATGCCAGTGAAGGCACAGGATATGGGAATTTTCTTGCTTTTTTTATGTAAGTACATTATCTTTCAAACTGTCTACTTCTGCTTCATGTATCATATCCCCTTTATAGCTCACCTGATCGAAAGCCATGTGAGCTTTTGCCAGCACTTGGCGTCCGTCATCCGTCCGTCCGTAGACTTTAATATTCTGACTATCTCATCTGAAACCGCAAAAGCAAATGAACCAAATTTTACAGGAATGATGTATGGAAGGTCCTTTACTTAGATTTCCGAAATTTCCCCATCCGTCAAAAACATGGCTGCCAGCGCAGGATATAGTTTAACATTGGACCCTATGGGAAAAGCATATATTGGCTATCTCTTCTGAAGCTACTGAAGCAAATAGAACCAAACTTTACATAATTGATGTATGGAAAGTCCCTTATTTAGATTGCCGAAAATTTTCCGATCCACCAAAAAAACATGGTTTAACATTGGACCCCGTTAGGTGAAAGCATATATTGGCCATCTCCTCTGGAGTTATCTAATCTGAAACCGCAGAAGCAAATGAACAAAATTCTACAGGAATGATGTATGGAAGGTCCTTTACTTAGATTTCCGAAATTTTCACCATCCGTCAAAAACATGGCTGCCAGAGCAGGGTATAGTTTAACATTGGACCGTATGGGAAAAGCATATATTGACTATCTCTTCTGAAGCTACTAAAGCAAATAGAACCAAACTTTACATAATTGATGTATGGAAGGTCCCTTACTTAGATTGCCAAAAATTTTCCGATCCACCAAACTAACATGGTTAAATATTGGACCCCGTTAGGTGAAAGCATATATTGGCCATATCCTCTGGAGTTACGGAAGCAAATCAAACCAAACTGTACAGGAATATGTATGGAAGATCCTTTACTTAGACTGCCGGAATTTTTACAACCCGCCAAAAAATATGGCCACCAGCGCAGGATTGAACCATATGGGAAAACATATTGGCTAACTCCTCTGAAGCTCCTGGAGCAAACTGAACCAATCTTTACAGGAATGATGTATGGAAGGTGTTTTACTTGGATTATCGAAATTTTTCTGATCCGTAAAAAAACATGGCCGCCAGAGCAGGACATAGTTTAACATTCGACCCTATGGGAAAACATATATTGGCCATCTTCTCTGAAGTTACTAAGCAAATTGAACCAAACTTTACAGGAAACAACGGCAGTAGAATACCGAAGGAACAAGGGAAGCGATGACTACAAAAATCGAAGTCCAAAGACATGGCAGAAACGGTAACAGATAAAAACAAAGACAAAACAAGGACGTGAGACAGCTACAATGCACGGAAATAAAAAAATAACATTAAGAACTAAGGCACTCATAGTGTGAACTCCCATGAAAACCGGGAGTGACATCAGGTGCTCCGGAAGGGTAAGCATTTCCTGCTCCGCTAGCGGCACCAGTCACACTATCAGTGAGTCAATCCGGGGTTGAGTCAAATCCGGTTATGTCAAATCCGTGAAGATGTGAAATCTAGCTGAAAATGTCCGTTTTCATTTGGGACACAGACACGTCATATCTGTCAATGATGTCATGGTGACGGCCATAGAATTTCTGAAGGGATGAAAGTAACAAAGGCTGAACAAATCCCTGACTAAGCAGCTTTTGGGACAGTGTTTTTGCTCTAACTAAAAAGCCACTGTATAAACTGCATGCCCGACAGTAACGAATCAACTGTGAAATGTACACTCCATAGGCTGGAGAGGCAGGTATATTGCTGCTCAGAAAGGGAAAGTTCACAATTGGGAAGTTAAAATCATCACGTTTGTCATACAGCTTAGATTTCAAACGTCCCTTTTCGTCAATGTAAATTAAAAGATCTAAATACGAAGCTGAAGTAGGTGTATCGGTAGTCTCTTTAATTTCAAGCTCATTGGGATAGATCTGGTGTAAATATTCCTTGAATTTTGGATTATTAAGAGAAAGTACATCGTCTATGTAGCGGAAGCTGAAATTGAAGGACTGGGCTAAATGTTTTTGTTTTTTCTGTGTAAGCCCTTGTAAAAACTTCGCCTCATATGAAAGAAGGAAGAGATCAGCTAAAAGTGGCGCGCAGTTAGTTCCTATGGGAATCCCGATTGTCTGTTGAAAAACACGGCCTCCAAATTCGACAAAAATATTATCTATTAAAAATTCCAACATCTTGATTACGTCATTCTCAGTGTACTTCTTGTTTGACTCAGTGTGGTTCTTTACAAAATATGTTTTGTCTTTCCCTACTACTAAATAAGTGTATCTGCGTTCTCCGTTTTTAGTGCAGAAACATTGATGTATCAAATCCGAAATTACTGTTTTCAATTTATTGTGTGGCAGGGTAGTATAAAGAGTAGAAAAATCAAAGGTTTGTATGCTGTGGCAATGGGTAAGACTGCTAGAGGATAGCTGTTCGAGAAGATCTTTAGAATTTTTTAGAATCCACATCTGATTGACGCCGCTCGTGGAGTAGACTTTATCACAGTAACTTTTTAGGCCATCTCTGACTGCGGTCAATAAAGTGGTAAGGAGCTTAGAAAGTGGCTTAGTGGTGCATCTGGAAGACCCCGCGATAAATCTCTGTTTGTATGGGTTTTTATGAAGTTTAGGGACCCAGTAGATGTAGGGGAGCTGATTGTTATCATCATCCGCTTTGATGCCAAAGGATGCTAAAACAGAGTTGTGATTTTCTATAATCTCCTCCCTTGATATTGTAGTGGGAGTATAAGTAGGGTTTCCTGATGAACTGTCAATTCCCATCTCCTTAACCAGACAGTCAAGATAGTGTTTCTTACACACGAACAGTATGTTGTTAGAAGCTTTGTCTGCAGGGACAATGACGTAATTTTCATGGAGGTTGTCCATAGTTTTCCTAACGAAGGGATCTTCAAATATACTGGGATTTCTGGATTTCATTGATGTTTTTAAACGCCGAATACGATTCACAATTAACGACTTAATGAATGATGTATGGAAGGTCCTTTACTTAGATTGCTTAAATTTGTCTGATCTGCCAAAAAAGATGGCCACCAGCGCAGGGCAAAGTTTAACATTTTACCCTATAGAAAAAGCATATTTTTGGCTATATACTCTGAAGCCACTGAAGCAAACTGAACCAAACTTAAGAGGAATGGTGTATGGAAAGTCCTTCACTTAGAGAGCCCAAATTTTTTCCATCTGCCAAAAGAACATGGCCACCAGCGCAAGACATTATTTACTATTGGACCCTAGTGGAAAGGCATATATTGGCTATCTCCTCTGAAGCTACTGAAGTAAATTGAACCAAAATTTACAGAAATGATGTATGGAAATTCATTTTCTTATATTACCGAAATGTTTCCGATCCGCCAAAAAAACATGACCACCAGCCTAGGACATAGCTTGATATTTATCAAAATTGGCCCCTGTGGGAAAAGCATATATTATATGTATTTTGCTATCTCCTCTGAAGCTGGACTGCCATCCGCCAAAAGACAGTACAGGACATATTTTAACATTGGACCCCTTGGGAAAGGCATATATTGGCTATCTCCTCTGAAACTGCTGAAGCATATTGACCCAAACTTTACGGGAATGATGTAAGGAACATCTTTTACTTAGATTACCTTACCCAGGTGAGCGATACAGGCTCAGTCTTCAGAATATCTGGTTGTACTCCTATCCATTTAAATATATTTCTAATTAACAACCCAAGTCCAGGTGTATTGTTATGTCGCATGTACCGTATGGCAGAAACGACATATAAAGGGACCACTATGACACTATCAGTTTTGCCAGCATCTTCTCTATACTTCTATTTTACAATTTTTATACCGTCTGCAATCCTTCCCACATTCATTACAGTGACTGTGTCATACACAGTGGTCTGAGGCATCAGCTAATTACATTATGCTTATGGTCTCATGTGCGTTTACTCCATAACTTTTCATCAATATATTGTATATTTTAATAAAGTCTTCACATTTGTTTACAAAAAAGTAACAAAAACTCTTAAAACAAACTTTTTATCTTATTTGTATCTAAATTAGAAAAAAAAATTTTGAGTACGCCTATAATGAGAAGGTTGCTCGTCATTGCAAAGTTCTGCGATACAACATGGCCGAGTCTCAAAATAGCCATCCAAATATGCGAAAACATGAACTTTTGTCCGATTTGAAAGAAATTCGAGTTCAAATTTTTGAAACGGGAAGATACTTTCTTATATCAGTTGTTTGCATTCACAATAATGTATTGTTTTTTTTTCAGATCATCTTACCTGTCGTCTGAAGATTTCCGTATCTGGGTGACGATGCTTCTAGACACGATCTTTTATCGGTAATATGTACATTTTCTCTTTGATCTTACTGACTGATATTGTCAGTATCTCCGTACTGACCTGATACAAGAAAATATCAGGCATTGACATCATGACTCTTACGACGTTGCCGATAAAAACAATAATGGTAGTTTTGAAGGTTTCGACAGAAAATATCACTAGTATCACAGCTCGTCCTATCGGACTCGCCGCGATACGGTGATATTTTCTGTCTCGACCTTCAAAACTAACATTATTCTATATATATCCTACTACGTCCAGTGTGGATACACTTGGAAAGAAATTCTGGGCTTTCTAGTACTGCTCCATAATATTGTCATCAGTAGGCGGACCCTTCAGAGAATCAAGAAAAGGTTAAACCTTTGTAAATATGGGAATGAAACACCACTGCGTGTTGTTATTGGGCAACTCTTAAAACTACGGACAAGAGGTTACGACAAAATTGTTTATAAGGTAATGTGGAAAATGCTAAATACATACTGCGGGCTATTTGTTACACAGGAAACCGTCAGACTTTTTCTAAATATAGTAGATAGGGATGGAGTTCAAAGACGATCAAGGCGTAGACTTCTACAAAGATCGTATCATTCTCTTGGTCCGAACTTTTGCTTCATGTTGATGGCTATGATTAGCTAAAACCGTATGGAATATCTATTCATGGTTGTATAGATGGTTTCTCCAGAAAGATTGTATGGCTTTCCGCATGTTCTTCGAACAAGAATCTGAAGAAGATCAAAAGAGTACCAATGCTTATTCGAACAGACGCGGGGACTGAAAATGTGCTGAGCCATAGAATTCATATGACATTACGCCACTTCCATAGGGATCGGATGGCAGGGGACAGAAGTGTTTCTGTTGGAAGATCCACCGCTAACCAGAGGATCGAGATGACATGGAGTTTAATGATGCGAAACTTTACAACATTTTGGCGTGGTTTCCTCATGGACATGATTGACGGTTGAAATTGAATGATTAAGATTGTGTTTGTACCACTGATCCAAGAGCATTTAAGCGTATTTAGAGATTATTGGAACATGCACAGAATTCAAATTCAGCCACCAGTTGCTGGTGCTTATGGAACTCCAGATGTCATGTTTTATCAGCATGTAGTGTTTGGAAAGGATGATAAGTCATTACCTCTGCCTTGTGGACGAGATTTCTAATCGTTATTTATTGGTGCCATCATATAGAGGCTGTTCTGATGAGTTCGACAGGATAATTGAGAATGATAAAACCATAAACGACTATATCATTGAAACGCCAGAAGAAGCAAAAGTTGTGTTTATGACCTTAGTTCATGACATCAACCAATATATGAATGGTCAAGACTAATGCTAGGTTTACACCGCCGATCAAATCAAATCGACCGAACTCGATCTATGAATATTCATGAATATTAATCGATCGGGACTCTGATCTTGAATGCTCGTGTTCGGTCTAGTAACCAAATCGGGGCGATCTTACTAACTCGGATGAACTCGAGCTGTGTTCCCGAATATTTTTGACATGTCAAAAAATATCGTGAAGAGGTCGTGTGCGTTATATGTCGAGAACAGGTCGGGAATCAATCGAGGTCTGATCGAGGTAGTCGTGAAGAGGTCGATAAGGGATCGGCCTTAATCGAGTTTCAAAATTTCAGCCGATCATGCCGATTTCTACCCGACTTTAACTCTTTCGCTTCCCGATTTATGCCGAGCCGCTTCCAGACCAACTAGATTAGTACTCGATCATTACTCGACTAACACGATTCATTCTTTTTTTCTATACAAGACCTTCCCGACCATAACCCGATTTTCTCCCGACCTGTATCCGACTTTTACTCGACCACTCAAGACCTTTACTCGATTAAACACGACAGCATGTCATCTTTTCACAATATTGCAACATGAGGCTTTCAAGACCATGGCGGACTTCAGTTTTTAAAGGAGCAATCCAATGGACTCCAATGACTATTGTGATCAAGTTTAGTTGATCATCTTTGATATGATGAGAATCTGCCAGATACTATCTCAAGTGGGGACCAGCCAAGGACCAATTTTGGCCAATGCGCAAAGTAGTTTCAAAGTAGAAGATCTTGGAATGCCTAAGTAAGGTCGAATATTAAATTATGTTCCCCGTTGGATTGCATGCAGATAAGATAGATACTATTTTGAAATTGGAACATCCAAAGACTATTTTGACCAATTTCGGCTGCAATTGGTCTAGTGAAAATCTTTCTGGTACATTGTTTAACTTTGGCCCCCTTTGGTGGTCATCTTGTATTAGCTGACGTTATGGCAGGCACTATTTTGAAGTGAAACAAACGTAACAAGTTTGGTCTTATTGGGTTAGGGGTGAATAAGTTATTCAATGAGATAAAATTAAAAATTATATTCCCAGTTAGCGGTTAGATGTGGATATGACGGTTTTATTTCACATTGAACCAATGGAGGTCTATCGTGACTTTGCGGTTTCTGGGAAGAATATATCTGAATGCAAAGTTCATGGACACCGGACACAAAATAATGGCAAAAGGTCAACCTGGCTATATCAGGATTGTAGAAAAGAATATCAGATTGTGCATGCTAT
>MJUU01027882.1:52025-62468 GCA_002080025.1 Modiolus philippinarum
GAAATTTGATTTCCAAATAGATATTGATGTTGCGACTTCAAAACCAATGCTGAAAATTGTTTGTTGACTGCCATTTACAAAATGACGTCTCGAATTCAAAACTGGTGTCGAAAGTGGTCCTTAGCAAGAACCTTTTTTGTAAAAAAAAAGCCCAACAAAGAAATATAGTAAAAGATGATCAGACTTTAAAAAAAAGTTCAAGATATTGGAGGTGTTCGAACTACAAAAGTTTGAGAAACCGAAGATCAACTGTATAACAATGTTTCCTTGATTAAGGCAACTGAAAGCCAGGTGAGCGATACAGGCTCCTGGGAGCCTCTGGTTTTTAATTTATTTTGCTCTATCATGGGCAATGTAACAACAAATAATATGTAATGAATTAATTTGTTGTGGCCTAAATCATTTGTTAGCAGCGCATTTAAGACAGCAATGTACATGTGGAAAATGTAGGATACAGAAAATTCCCATTTTGCATTTTTTGACTTGCTTATTCCTCTAAGCTATTGTGAGTTTTTGGTCTGCTTGAACATTTTGAAATATTTGTTAGTTGTTTTTTTATACACCATATGCTGCGGGTATCATACTCTTAATGAAATATGAAGATAAATAGGAGATTTGTAGTAACTTACAATCATGTAAACCAGCTGTAGTGAAACAGTCATTTTATAATCATTTGATCCTATTGTATAAGGTGCAGTTTATTTTGTGGGTTTTGCATTGGTTTTTGTATTTTATATGGGTATATTGTAGTTAGGGTTTTGAGAACATCCATAATTTTGTCATCATGTATACATAAATTTATCAAAGTTTGAAAAACCTATAGTGTTTAAGAATTAAGTTAGTATATACTTCAGGAACTTAACATGGTAGTAGATCAACAGGTTGTTGTTTAATGAAATCTTTTTATATAATCTAATAAGGGAATACTATAGGTTTAAAAGATATTCATCTGGTATGAACTTCAAAATGGAAAAATATAAAAAATCCCTGATTCCATTTTAATAATTTTAGTCAAGCCATTGATATTTTGACTGGAGCCTGTCTCCATTTGCTGTGTATTTGTCTTGATTATATAGACCTGGCCAAGTATGACTGATTAATTTATATACACAAACCATCAAAATTACTGCTGTATGTTAGTCATACCCTAACAGGTAAAATATTTTCTTGATAATTTATTTTTGTCGTACCTGACCAGGTAAAGTATTTCCATAATAACTTACCTTGTCATTTTTGCCAGGTAAATATTCAATACCTTACCAGGTAAAGTATTTCCGTGATAACTTACCTTGTCATTGTTTGCCAGGTAAATATTCCATACCTGACCAGGTAAAATATTTCCATGATAACTTACCTTGTCATTGTTTGCCAGGTAAATATTCCATACCTGACCAGGTAAAGTATTTCCGTGATAACTTACCTTGTCATTGTTTGCCAGGTAAATATTCCATGCCTGACCAGGTAAAGTATTTCCGTGATAACTTACCTTGTAATTTGTTTGCCAGGTAAATATTCCATACCTGACCAGGTAAAGTATTTCCATGATAACTTACCTTGTCATTGTTTGGCAGGTAAATATTCCATACCTGACCAGGTAAAGTATTTCAGTGATAACTTACCTTGTCCTTGTTTGGCAGGAAAATATTCCATGTCAAATTACCTTTGTTAAACCTAACTGGATGTGCCAATTGATTCCATTTTTCATTGATTCTTGTATGTTTATTAAACTTACTGTTACCACAATAAAGCCATAGTTATTTACATTCCAATATTGTTGCCATGGTGATAGGAGACATAAGAATTTGCAATGTAAATGATAAGAAATCACAAAAATTTGGTTATGTGAAAATAAAATCAAAGAATACTTTTGAAAAAAATCACCTAACATCATGGTAATGTCACTTGTTACTTTATAATCTCCCCTTTTTTGTTGTTAAAATAATACTTTTGTTGAGTTAAAATAGATTTAAAATTAAATTAGATATGACACTTGGATAGTGTGATAATTTTTTGATAATGTATATATGATGTTTTTGATATCTTAATGTTTCCCAAAAAATTTTGATTTTACTACTAAATTTTGATTCTGTTAAAAGTTGCAGTGATTGCACATTTCATGTCACTATACAGATTTTTTAACACCATTAAGCTGACATAGTTCTGGTTCAAAACATTTTTATGGTATTAATGATGCAGAGATTTTGTGTGTATATCAAAACATATATCTATTTGTAGATATGAGCTCGAGGTAATTAATGACACTCAATGTGGTTGCAAGAGGGGAAAAAGCTTAGTTTTCTTGCTCAATTTCATTAATGCACAAACTACTTATTTGTATTATTTGTTAGACCTAGCATTTAATCATGAATTATCTCCCTTTGGCTGTAATAATCAAAATTTCTGAAGATGCTTAAAAAAATACATCCTTCAGATTTAAATAATAAGAGATCTTGGATAAATGTTGATAGACAACAACGAAAATATTTTGCTTTTGTTTTGAGGAATATGGAAGTCTTTGTCTCAACAGTGACATTATTAGGTTTAAAACAGCAATATGAGAATTGTTTTTTGCTATATGTTAGTGTTATTCTCAATATTTGCACATTTTTTGTCATGCATACAGTTCTACATCATGAATAAAAGATAGGTCTACAAATAGAAAGTTAGTACTTAATCCATTATAAGTATTGTCAATTACCAAGAAATCCAATTTATGTGTGTATTTTGTAATATTATCTCATTTAAGTTGTAATTTATTTTTGAATTTTTAATATAATGAACGTCATACAAAAAATTTTAATTATTGTGTACTAATATTCTATACTTAAATGAACATTTTATTTAAATCGGATTTGCATTGAACACAAATGAAATACTCTCATTGTTTCTGACACTCACGTTCTATAGTAAGTGAGAATCTGCCAATTTCATAGGAGTCAAATTTGAATTAGAGTAATTAGAACTGCCATATTCTTAAAGAAAACTTATGAATATAAAAATCGACAAGACTTGTACGGCAGAATGTATTCAGTGGATAATTTAATTCAATTAGACAAGAAACACGTTTCTGAAGGACATTAAATAAATTTTACATTCAACAATGTACATGTATATCCAATTTGAATTATGTGTTTATGTGAGTATTTTAAATTGTATGAAGCAGCAAATAATTTGTTATAGTTATCAAGTTTAATCATGTTATAAGTGAGTAGTTTCCCCTTAATGATATCATACAGGAAGTAAATATAGGGTACAAATTGTAAAACTAAAAATGTTATGAAAAGAAAGAATTATTGGAAAATTGACACAAATACATTCATTATGATGGAGTAAAATTTAAAACTATGAGAATTTTGGTGCTTTAATTCATGTATGATGGGTAATGTATGTATTCCATGTTCAGTTACATTCCATTTAATGTTATTTCATTTCACTTGTTGTGTTGCATGCTTCAGTATTTCATAGCAGACTCTTTGCAAGTTTATTAAATTTTCAAGGCTAATTGAAACATTATTGAAAGAGAAGTAGGACTTAAAAGGGTAGGGGAGATTAATTTGTTTTAATTATTTCCCTTGAAAAAATATGCCTTTCATATATTTCTTAGAGTGTGGAAGCAGGCTAAGCGTTTAAAGGTAGGAAGGAAGCCTTTTTTACCTTCAAATTTTTAAAATTCCTCCTTTTAACCTGATCATGGCGATTTTTGAAATTTTCAGTGTTCAGCTTGTAAAAAAAGATTTGATAAAACATTCCTAATCAGCAGTACCAAGTTTTGTGCACATGATTATCATATGTATTTAATAGTCATTGACAATTATTTGATTTTCATATGTTAAACACATGTATAGCTAAAATTTTTAGCATTTACATTTTAATTTTAATCAAATATGAAAAAAAAATCCTATGTAAGACTTAACAGTGGGAAGCAAAACCTTTTGTGATGAAAGAAGCTTGTCTAATCTCAAACAAATGTAACTTACAACATGCAAGATTACATGTCTTGCCCTTTAGGAAAATAAAAACCGTATGGCCGTTAAGCAATCATTCTTGACAATTTGTAATTCAGCAAACCCAAACTTTTATATGATGTTGGGATTCGGACATGAGCTCTTTTTTTCTTGCTATGCAAATTACCTTTATATCATCATGTAACCATCCAATATTTCATTATGTATGTAATAAAAATTTTATGAAATTCCAGTGTGTGACATGTGATATAAATGCTGTGGATGATGAATGAATGTTTTATGGTAAAGTTCATCTGTGCCTTAAAAAAATAAAAGATATACAATTTTTTTGTTTGTCTTGTGTATGTAGATATCTACAGTAATTGTCAATGAAACTATCTGTCATAAGATTAAGCTTGTTTTATGGCTGAACTTTTGTTTCTTTTAATTTATGCTTTACCCTTTTAATATCGTAAATCATTACCATCACTTGGTGAATACCATTGCTGTTGAACTGCTGGTGTTCTATAAACCATTAGCTAAGTATGTAGTATTTGGATTCTTGCTCAATTCTTTTCATTTTTATTCCCCCCCTCTTTATGGGGGTATACAGTGATTCCCTCCATCCATCAGAAACACTGTTGTTTCTGGAGCCTAACTTTGGAATGCCTCTATGGAGTTGAAGTTAAGGTAGACATTTATTGATTACGAAAAATTTAAGAAAATAGAAATTTGGTGCACAATTATGTATCAAAGCATAACTTCAAAACAGCTTTATGGATTGAATGAAGCTTGCACACATGAAAGCAGTAGAGTTGAAGAAGACGCCTCTATTTTGGTTTAGCAAGTGAAGGTTAAGGTCTCAAATACAGAAATTAGAAGTCAGTCTAGACATTAGTTTTGAAGCATAATTTGAGAACATCCATATGAATTTGAATAAAATTAACACGAATGACAGAAATTGGGCTCAATATGTCAAAGGTCAAGGTTTAAAATGATAACAGAAAAATTGCTCCAAATATTAGAATCCAGTGCATAATTTCAGAATGACTCTATGAATCGGAATGAGTCTTACTGGAAAGAGAGACTTCATGATTGCTTAATGAATTTGAATGAATCTCACACAGATGAAAGTATTAGATGTCAGGAAGCAACTATATTGATCTTTGGCTCAACTGGTAAAAAAATCAAGGTCACAAACTCAAAAATAGAAAAACCTGTCCAAAAATTGGTTTAAAAAGCATATGTTCAAAATGGTATGATTGATTTGAATGAGTCTTGCATAGGTAAAATCATAAGATCAAAGGAAGACGCCTATTTATTTTTGGCTCATCTAAGGTGAAGGGCTTTTTAGGAGGAAGGTGAGTTTGTAATTGACCATTTTTAGCTCGCCTCACAAAGTGAGGGGGTCTTATGTGATACCCCTAGCGTAGGCATTGGCGTCCGGTTAGAAAGAATGGTTAAAGTCCACTTAGTCCATTCTCACTTACTGACATGTCACATTGACCATATGGGTATGCATGATGCATTTTGGGATGACAGCTGGAATGCATGCTTCAGATGATGTCTCTGACCTAAATTTAACGCATGAGTGACTCGGTTAGGTAGAATGGTTTAAAGTCCATTCCCGCTTACTGACATGCTCCACAGCAACCATATGGGTATGTATGATGCATTTTGGGATGAGCGCTATATTTTACGCATGAGTGACTCGGTTTGGTAGAATGGTAAAAGTCCATCGCCTCTTACTGACTGCCCCACATCAACTGTATTTGTATGCATGATGGATTTTGGGATGACAGCTGCAACGAATGCTTTGAACGTAATCTGTGATATTCATTTTACACTGGGACTACACATGAATGAATTTGTTAGCAAGAATAATTATAGTCTATTCCTGTTTACTGACATATTTAACATGTGACAATGCTGTGCAACGAGGTGAGCTTAGAAAGTTGTGGCTGCGTTCCATGTTTCTACTATACTACCAAAATATCATATCAAAACTACAACTAAAATCCGAAAGATTGCTTTCATTTTTGTCACACTTTTGCAGAAATTCAGGAATTTTGCAATCAGTGTCTGAACGATCAATTTAAAGGTAGAAAAAGTCCGCTAAATGTTTCGATTTAATCTGAACTGAAGTGACGCAAGTTGTCTAAATGGCCATCTGCAGAATAACTTCGGCATTTTCAATTTATTACAGAAAAAAAGCAAATAAACCAAAATGATCTAAATGGAAAGCCAAAATAAGCTAAGGACAGAGCTTTGCATTAGGGAGATACTCCTGAGTTTTCAACAAAACTTACAAAAATTCTTGATATTGCAAGGTTCCAAATAGAATCGGCTTTCGGGTCAGCACCGACGTACAGACTACTGGGCTGGTGAATACCCTCGGGGACTAACACCAACAGAGGCATCGACCCAGTGGTAACAAATAACTGAATACCGAACTTACTGTAAATTTATTATAATTTCTGCATTTGGCCATTTTGACAACTTATGTCTATTTAGTGCAGATAAAATCTAGACATTTTGAAGACCGTAAACTCAAAGATATTAAAAACTGATAGAGAACAAATGATTTAAAATGGAAAGCCAAAATAAGCTAAGGTCAGAGCTTTGCAAGAGGGAGATTCATAGTCCTTAGTTTTCATCAAAATTTACAAAAAAAAATAGAACAATTGACTATAAATACCGAATTTATTGTAAATTCAATTTCTGCACATGGCCATAATTATATAACTTTTCTTCCACCAGGAACACAAAAATGGTTCTAATATATATATTAGCATTTAGTAGCAGAAAAACATGTAAGGTATACAAGGTGTTCTGCGATGTAAATTGTAAGACACCTAATGTATACCTCATTGACTGCCAGGTCTGTCGTCTACAGTATGTGGGTAAAAGTGTCCAACCGTTCAACGAATGGACACCGCAGTGACCTCACCAGAAAACCATTTCAACATTTCAAATTACCTGGGCATTCTTTGGAAGATTTTGCAAGATCAAAAGTGACCATCATTGATCACGTGTGGGATTGGAGCGATAAACAGAGACAATCGAGAGAAAGCCTCTGGATCAGAGAGTTATGTGCATTACATCCGGATGGCATTAACAAGAAATCGTAGTAATTTTTTTTTCATTCCGTTCATTTAAGTATTCATTTTCACAGTATTTGTTTATATATTTATTAAAGAGGTGGAGACAGTTATTTCATAAATTATAGGTGGTGGGCAAATAATAACAAAAGTATGGAACCAGCTTTATAAAATTGGTGCTACGGAGGAATTAGTATCTGCTAAACAAACGGTAGCTAGTACGATAGGGTAACATAGGATCATTAAGGGATCACTTAGGGAGGTAGGCTTCGACTTCACCCATCTCTGTAAATTGGGGTATTAACAAAAATACCGAACAGAATTGTCAAGAACAAAAGTCCAAGGGGCAAAAGACAAAGCAGGGGTAAATTCACAGGCAAATTGTAGGCCGCAATGAACCTAACTTGGTGCAGGCATTTCAAAATAAATCACGGTGGTATTCCAAACATCCACTTCAATTGTCGTAGTTTCCAGTTGCAACTCAACAGCAATTGCTATTAATAGGTCACAGACAGTAAAAAGAAATGTTCATCCTAGTCATTCGGGCAAATTTTTTCTATATATTAAAATCAAAGCTCCGATGGAGCTGAGTCTCGAAGCCCTGAAAATCTACACGTGGCAAAACTTTGAGTCATCTAAAGAACTGCTGCATACGTCTGCATGTATTAAGTTATTCCGTAATAATACGTGAAAATAATCGGATTGTGTGATTTCGCATGTCGATTGCATTGCTAGAAATATATGCAATACACTGTCATAGGTAAACAAATTTTATTTTCATCTTTGACAAATTACTGCGCGACAGGTTCATTGATCCGAGACGCAATATAAAAAAACGAGTAATTTGATAAACATTCATATTGTTTTCAATTTAATATAACAACAACGTATTCAACTCAAGAAATGAAGAAATATAACTTAAAAACACAATGTATACGATTTTGAAAGAAACTTGCGCACTATATTTTATCGGAAGCACGAAGATCATCTTTTAGAGCTGTTAATAGGCTTGAAGCCTCACGTGATTTTTCCTTGCCATTTTAACATCTCTCTAGCCACTTCATGGCTTCGAGATAAAAATGATGGTATGAGATGGATTATTTTAAAGCCTTGATTGATAAGGCGGTCATGAAGATAATTATGTCTAATGTGCTTGCTCTCGCGTAACGAATCAACTGTAAAACATACACTCTGTATGCAGGAGAAGTTGGAATTGTACTGTCAATGTTAGGGAAATTAAGAATTATGAAATAAATATCGTCCCTTATGTCGTAAATTTTAGTAGTGAGATGTAAGTGCAAAAAAGATTTAGATCTAGTGTTATTTCCTTTATTTCTGGTACTGGGGATATATTAGCAAAAAGATGAATTATTTTTGGAAAGAACTTCATCAATATATCTATAAGCATTTTTAATCTTTTCACGAGTCCATGAGGAATATAAAAACAAGTTTGCAAGCAGAGGAGCAGAATTCATGCCAATTGGTTTACCAACTTGATTTTGATAAAAAGCACCTCCAAAAATATATATTACTAGTATCCAAAAGAAAATCAATATTTTACGACAGGATATGGAGTAAATGAACATGAGAACATAACACATATGTTAACTCCAACTGCAATAATTGTAATGAGCTGTATGGCCATTTCGGAAATTAATTCCTCATCAGCAGCTGCACACCCGTTTTTCATCGTGGCATACTTTTCCTTTTAATTTGGCTTTAAAACTAGAGGCTCAGAGACTGAGCCTGTATCGCTCACCTGACAAAATCTGGCTTCTCTGCCATGCATGACCAAAAATGATTTCTTTTACCAATGGGGTCTGATATTTAGCTATGTTCTCCATTAGCACCCACGTTTTTGTCCTATCGAAATGAGTAAACTTTGCAAAGGACCTTCTATACATCAGTACAAAACAGTTTAAATTTTCTTAAACAGTTTCAGATAAGATGATGATACTGTGATTTTTCCTGTAATTCCAATGTAAAACCTATGTTCTGCGCTGGCCGCCATGTTTTTTTTGTCAAAATGGAACAAAATGAATAATCTTTGTAAAGGACCTTCAGTACACCATTCCCATGAAGTTTATTTGAATCTGCTTCAGCAGTTTCAGAGGAGAAGATGAAAATGTGATTTTCCCATAGGGTCCAATGTTAAACTATGTTTCGTGCTGGCGGCAATGTTTTTTATCGGATAGGAACAAAATGAGCAATCTGTGTAAAGGACCTTTAGTACATCATTCCTCTAAAGTTTGGTTGAATTTGCTTCAGCAGTTTCAGAGGAGAAGATGAAAATGTGATTATTTCCCATAGGCTCCAATCAATGATAAACCTAAGTTCTGTACTGGCTGCCATGTTTTTTTTTATCGGATCGGAACGAAATGAGCAAGCTTTGTTCAGTACCTTTAGTTCACCATTCCTGTAAAGTTTGGTTAACTTTGCTTCAGCCGTTTTAAAGGAGAATATGATAATGTGAATTTCCCATAGGGTTCAATGTTAAATTATGTTCCGTGCTGGTGGCCATGTTTTTTATCGGATCGGAACAAAATGAGCAATCTGTGTAAAGGACCTTTAGTACATCATGTCTCAAAAGTTTATTTGAATTTGCTTCAGCGAATTCAGAGGAAAATATGAAAATGGGATTTTTCCCATAGGCTCCAATGTTAAACCTAAGTTCCATGCTTGCGGCCATGTTTTTTATCGGATCGGAACGAAATGAGCAATCTTTGTAAAGCCCCAGTCACACTGTCACGTTTTGGCCGCTACGTTTCGCTACGTTTTAAAATGCCACGTATCATGTCATTTTTTGTCACAATTTTATGGTCTGTACGTTTCGCTACGTATATACTACGTTTTTCTACGTACTGTTACGTTTCACCACGTTTTATTGGAAATTCAAAGCCTACGTTTTGCTACGCTTCACTAGTACGTGTTGCTACGTATGTACTACGTTTTACTACGATTTACTACGATTTACTACGTATTACTTAAGAAATAAAACATGGCCGCCATACTATATTGTCATTATAACATGGGCTTGAGTTGTTTTTGCAAATATTTTATCCCGAGCGTTAGCGACAATATAGTATTTGGCGGGTATGATTTATTTCGATTCTAATATGGAAATTTCACCCATTTTATATCCGAAGCGAGCAGCGACTATCTAATGGTTCCGTAACATTTTGATTTTGATAAACAAACTCGCTGACAAAAAACTTTCCACAAATACAATAAAAACTTACTTTTGTTTGATTTAATTGCTATTTAAACTGTAGAAAATGCCTCAAGTCCTCTTAATCTCCATTCCAACTTTCCAAGAAACGCTGCTTACGAACCGGACATTACGATTTTATTTGTGACGTCACAAGTAAGAAAATTAATGTTTGTCCCGAACATTGCCT
>MJUU01027882.1:69363-89970 GCA_002080025.1 Modiolus philippinarum
ACGTTAGACACAAAAACAATGACGCCAGACAGACACAAAGCACAGAACCAGAAACCACAACATTCAGAACAAAGGCACTCACAGTGTGAACCCAAGTGAAACTGAGAGTGACATCAGGTGCTCCGGAAGGGTAGGCATTTCCTGCTCTGTTAACAGCACCCGTCACACTGTGGGTGATTCATGGTTATTTTTTTTAATCTGTTACCATCTTCGAAAGTTTTGAATGCTTCGTGATACACTGGATCAATGGAAAAATGAATATCATATTTGAAATGTATAATTTCAAATATGATATATATAAATAACTGAAAAATATATCATCATATTTTTGTAAAGCATGGAAAGTAAATACTTTCTTCCATTTATATGAGATTATTCTCAAAATTATACTCTTTTAAGTGTAGATTATGGTCTTTCCTAACGATTGACTTCTGAAAATTATTTTGGCTGTAACAGACACAAAGCTCGCCAGGAAAATACCCGTTTCATAAAATGAAAGAGTTAGTACACGAATCTTAAATCTTTTTTAACACAAGCTATAAGTAAGTTATTGAGATATAGGAAAGGGTATTTGCCTAAATATGCCGAAAATTGCATGCAAATGAAAACAAAAAGCAGATAAATTCAGTATTGGTGTGTAACTTGACATGTGCCTGACTACAGAAGAAGACCAGTTTTTGAACTTATTTAGCCTGTTTGTTTTGGTTTAGTCACTGACTAGGCATTACTAGGAAGACATGCGTGATGAATTCATTTTTGTGTATTCAGGTACATTTTAGTTGAAGCACATTAAAGTCCAAATGTCTTTAAACGATACGTTGTGATGACTATCGATGCATGCGGTCGGTTATGGTTTAATTTTGACTAACAAAATTTCAAACTGTCAACTTTTTATGTATAAAATATCTATTTTATGCACATTACAGTTCTTCGTCGTAAGATCTTCCTTAACAATACTGTGGTTGATGAGGATGAAAAAATGTCATTTTATTATTTTTTTAATTAGGATTTTGATTTATACACAGTTGTTGAAAATTAACCAAATTTAAGCAAACGTCATTAAACAAAATTAAAAAAAAACATTGTACTCTCGGTATAGGTGGTATAGATTTTGATTCAGATTCAATATAAACAATAAAATTTAAAAAAAAAGAATAAAATACGTAAAAGTGCCATTCAATATTTAGAATTATGAGAGACTATATTAAAATAACTATATACCGAACTAACTGTAAATTATATGCCAATATGGCCTTAAACATATAATACATACACGTTAAAAATCTATTCTTTAAAAAGTATACCCTCTGCTTGAAATATTTTTTGTCAAGTTTTTGTCACATTATGAAAACAGTCTTCTTATTTACAAAGAGAAACGAATTTATCCTCATTAATCCAAATATTAATATATATATATATATTTATCGTTTTCCATTTAAAGGGTAGAGCTTAACAGCGAGGTTCTCATCTTAAAAGAAAAATAAAATCATATTTTTTCTCGATTGCTTAACCCTCACATCAACTATTCTCAATTATACGTAGCACTACACTACATGAAAGCTTGGCAAATAATGCTCTTCTTTATCTATAACTACGATTTAAAATAAAACATTTCTTTGCTCCGGATGTACTTTTAGATAACTTATGAGTACGTAATGCTAAATGTACTTTTAAATAACTTATAAGCACGTAATGCTAAAATTCTATTTTCCCATTGAGTTTTATATTTACTATATTTTGTTTATGTTTCTAAAACGTTTTTAGATATGTTGTATAAAATCGACCTGTCATGTTGGCTTACTTCACTTTACATAATTATATATACTTTACATAATTATATATACTTTTCAATGCTACTACTTTTTTTCCTAATTGCTCTATATCTTGAGAAGGTACATTTGGATTCACCGTGTCATGTGACTTGTTCAAATGTATTAAGACTGCAAATGCTGCTAGTATTCCTAAAGTTTCTAATCGTGGTATTTAGTGCACTGATATTATCTATAGTGCTTCTATTCTTGCTTATCATGTAATTTATCACTGATCTTTGTACATGGAGAACAGAAAGTGTACATAAAGCTATATGCATTGGCCATTGCTTTTATTTGTTTCATTTCACCTTTTGATTCAATTAAATGGGATGGCATTACTTAAATTTTTGCAACCTTTTGGTTTACATGTCTTATTTAAAGGTTGGATTAAAAAATTATAATTATATTTAAATTTGTATCATGAACCATGGGCGGATGTCGGAAATGTTAAAATATACTCGTTGGATGCGACAATGATATCCTTTGTCCGCTCTCATATTTTTCATTACAGTTGAAATTATGGCTTGAAGATTGCTAGCAATAGATATAAGGTGTTTCCGAAAGCGCATATAATTTATGAGCAGATGATACAACTTTTGTTTCTATTTTTGAAGAAGATGATATGTAACAAAATAAACGATATCGATTTTGTTAACTCTTTTTGGGAATGAAATTGAGTAGTAACAACACTGAAGGTATTTAATAAGACTGAATGTATTAAAGAACCAGTAACTGCTTTGGGGATATTTTACGGACACACTTAACGCAGGAATATGGAAAGTTTAATTGTGAAAAAGAGCTGAAAAATGAGATTCTGAAATAAACCTCTTAAAATTCTTTTAAAAACGCTTATTGTCAAAACACTCAAAATTCCTGTATTCTGCTATTTCAGAGTCCAAAAATGGAGATAAATGTTTAATATCCATATGGATAACCGACCTGATAAAGTGAAGAGAAAACATTCAATAGAAAAGTATTATTAGAGTGGTTATGAAATGATTAGTGTAAACATTATGTTATTAAGATAATCAACATACAAATATACACATTAAGATACAAAAATGGATTGGAAAACAAGCGATATCGCTTTTATAATTTTTTCTCCAATAAAACGAAAATAAACATGATATATATATATATATATAACAAAATACCGAAGTTAATTTAGGTTCTGCATATGCGCATTTCGACAACTTACGTCTCTTCGGTGCAGATAAAACCAAAACATTTGGAAATCCATATACCGAAATATGTGTAAAATCTGATAGAGAACAAATATAATTGTAAAGCCAAAGTCAGCTAAGGACAGAGGTATGCGAGAGGGAGATACTCCTAAGTTTTTAACAAAGTTTGTTAAATTTAGATGTTGCCAGTTTTCAAATAAAAAAAAATGATTGAAACGACAGTTATTGAATCTCAGTCATTAAGAATGGTAAATATGTTTCTAACTTGAAATTGCTTTCACATAAATATTATAAAATTTTGGAAAAACTGACCGCTATTTACATGTCAGCTGGAAAAAATCAAATAAATTTGAATATTACTCCATAGCATTAAAATTTCAGATTAATATGAAAGAAGCAAAGACAATACCAAAAATATGCTATGAAATGAGGAAAGCAAGTTATATTGAATAAAAAAGTTGTTACACTAGATAATAAAAAATATGTGTTATAAACTTTGGTGATAGCTTTATAATTTACATCAATACTGTTTTGAATGATGAAGGGTAAAGTAGCAAGAATTTTGTGCCATGTATATTAGAATATCAAGGAAATAGATCGGGTTCACTTGTTCGAAGGAATCTATGTAAGACCGAATTTAAGCCAATAGTACTTGAGGAAATTTATTACGACATTTTGTTACATGGAAAAAGAAAGTTAATAAAATGTTGTTAATATATCCTAAAAAAGTGTCAATCATGTTTCAGTGATTTTGCATTGGCAATAGTTAACTTCGCCCGCATCGAATTTCCGTCCATTTATCAACATTTGAACAATTGCTATTCAAATACCACAACAGTGCTATGATCCCACGTTACTATGAAAAAGAAAGGAAAGGGGGTAAATGTCAAGGAGACAACATCCCATATCCAGGTTAAAACGACCCAAAACAAGCCCTAAATGGCCCAGAAAGGTAAAAAGTGAATATATCAATGGAAATAAACCACATCCAACAACCCAAATATCAAGAAACTAAAATTTTATCAGAAGACAAGGACAAGCCAAAAACCAACATATTCCTGACTTGGGACAGGCGTAAAAATGACGACTAAACATGGTTAGTTTACATGTAATTTTTCATGTATTGTGCAGATATTTTGTTTATCGCTAAAGTTTGACTATTAAGTTTTGAAATTGTTTACTTCCCTTTGCAGTAAATATGGATGAAAAACATATATAGAAATTTCTATTTCATCTCCATCATCTATCCTTCATAACAACACTGTGGTAAATAATGGTGTAATAATGTCCTTTTATGTCTTTTTGTCACAAGAATTTTGATTTATACGCAGTAAATGAACCGAATTAAAGTACATACCATTAAAACAAGAGGAAAATGCAGATAAAATGATATGCATTCTCTGAGCATGTTGCAAGGTGACGTCTGCTCACCATAAAGTGGAAATTTTAACATATTTTGTGTTAAAACATGAAACAAACAGATAATTAATGATAAAACTTAATGAAATCAGTGGCAATAATGATGAATTATAGCAAGAAGATCCATTTGTTATCGACAATATTAAATTATAATATCTTTGAAATTGGCTAATAATTTGATAAAATGATAAAATTCTCGTTTGTTGTACGTGAAGTCAGCTGTTGTTTCAGTGCAGTTGCATAACTATTCTCTGTTAACGATCAGGCTGCAGCTTTTATAGAGAGTGTTAGTAGAAACGAAACACATAAATATTTTCTACCAATCAAGTAAGTATTTTTCTCGTAAAATATTGCTGTATTCATGTGAGTTGTTCATTTTTTGCCCTTTGAGGACCAATGAAAATAAAAGGAAAACAAAATCTTCTATATGCACCTTCATTTCACCTATTTTGTGAAGCTAAAATGATTGGAACCTTCAATCAAATTAAATAAGATAAAACTTGAATTGTGTTTTAAATAATAAGATCTACCTACCCTGTAAATTTGAAAGAATGTCTGGAGTTAGTGTCCCTTTCCTTGAAATTTTGAAAAACGTCGTATTTAAAAAAAAAACTGTATAGATTGCAAAGATGTTTAACATGCTAAGAGTTACAATTTTTCTTCACAATCAAACTTTTATGGAAATCATCGCCCTTTATCATCAAAATTTTGTAATTTTTAATTCGAAAGCCTCCAAGAGGCTGGAGAATTGATAAAAACCACCCGATAGGTGTCACGTGATTAAAACGAGCGTCAAGCCTATTTACCCACTCAAATGAGCTGCGTGCTTCCGCCGGGAATATAATGCGTGAGTTTCCTTCAAATTCAGTTTCTTGTATACGGAATAGTAACGGTGTTGCTATATAAAATCAATAATAACATACAGTATATAAATATTAACAGTATTCACGTCCGTGTCTCTATTAAGAAATCCCTCCCGCCTTTCGCGTAGTTGTAAGTTCTCTGCATCAGTATTCTTTTACATGTATTGGGTGTAAATCGCATAGTGATCAGAGAAACATACGAATGGGTTTATCGAATCAAATGTCTTATTTCCCGACTGATATAAATTAGACTTTTCAATACAGCAGTCTCTCGGGAAGATCAATTTACTCTCGGAAAGGGGGGGGGGCAAATTTATTTATTTCAGATCAGGAGATTTATTTTCAAACACTTTTTCAAAAGGACAAGATTATGTATATTGTTTACCTTAATGTTGACAGGACATTTATCAAATTTCAGGGAGGTGCAGATTTCATGTAAGCCCCCTTTCCGAATAAAATAGTCGTAATCCTAGCACCTAATTAGACATACTAAATCTACACACCGAAACAAAAATCATACCCTCGATTATTTTGACGCCATTTTGGAATTGCCTTTGTTATTTTATTCATTTCTCATAAATTGCACTTTCTCTTTGAGTTGATTGAGGCAGCTCTCTAATTTCCACAAAACATATAAATTAGTTATTTTCTATGCAGCAGTTCTTTGGATGACTATGAGTTTTTCAGGTGTGTATATTTTCCGGACTTTCGAATTTCAGCTCTTTCGGAGCTTTGATTATAAATTTTGTCTTATACTTGAGATGAAGTTTAAGCTTATATCATTGGCTATATATTTTAACCAAGGTCGAAGTTGGTTGAAGGAGTTATTGTCCTTTAATTGTCATATCCTCGCAAAACTTCAATGTTTTATCTTATATTTCAAACATCGTTCAACGATAACGCTTTGGCTTAAATTTCAAAAACATTCACGATAACCAGGTAACTTATACAGGCTCTTATGAGAATCTAATGTACAGTTATAGTTCAGTGAATTCAAAACACAAAATGACAAAATGCTGCAAATTAGTATCTGATTTTATTTATTATGTGTTATATATTTTATCTTTTGATTTTATTTATCATGTTTTATTATGTATTTTATTTTCAATTAAATTATTTACTGTGATGATAAGGTTACTATGGTGACTTATTAATAGTAAACTGAGTTTGTTAACGCCAGTATTCCTTCAATTGTTGATGTATATGCAGTTTTTACATTAATGACCAGTCTGGTCTCTCCAAGCAATAAGACGTTAGAATGCGGGAGGTGATTGAGCTAGCTTTCACTTCTAACTAGTCTCTAAGGGACAATTAGTCTATGAATAAAAATGTGAGAAACACTATAAAATAATTGAAAATTCACATTAGAAAGGACTCTGAGCACGTTTTGACGTCAACAAGTAGTAATAGGATTTATAAAGTACAAAACGATAATGAAAGAAGGGTTCACGACATATATTTTTGAAAACATAAAGTCATTTGACAAGTTTCCTTTTGAACGTAATTCAGATTTGATAACATATTCAATTTTAATCTTGGCTTTTAATGAAGACGTTTTTCGTTAATGCGTCGTTTAACCTGGTTTACCCACTACTTTATTTATAAAATGCCTGTTTCAAGACGGGAACATGCAGCTATCCTAAACTGTTAAGAGTTTGAGTATGTGTGCTCTCGGATTTGTTGTTCATCCAAATAACGTAATACCGAACTTACTGTGAATTTACTTTCTGCATATGCACATTTTGACAATTTATGTCTCTTCAGTGCAGATAAAATCTAAACGTTTGGAAGACCATAAACTCAAAGATATTCAAAAACTGATAGAGAACAAATAACCAATATCATGTAAATGTAAAGCCAAATTCAGCTAAGGACAGAGCTTTGCATGATGGATTTTTCTTACTAGTCTCTCCCTCTGGATGTGCTTCGGACTTTTGTTGTCACTTTTATTTGCTACAAATCAAAAGAATAAATGGATTTTTTTATCCAACACAGTATTCTAATTTAATGATATAAAGGTGTGTTATATAAATACACAGTCAATACTTAGAACTGGCAGAAATTCACCCAGAATGAAAACACTTCTTAAGTTAACCACTATGAGGGTGTTTGCCTGTTATAATGACTTACACACACAGGAATAAATCCGTTAACATATAATTACTGTTACAAACTGTGTCTTGTATCTTTATCTATTTAGCTTTTCTATTTAGATCTAATTGTATATTTTGTCCTCTATTAGCTTTTACATTTATATTTTAGTTTATGGACTTCCAAATGTCCTGATTTGATTTGCACTGAAGAGACATCAGTAGTCGAAATGCACATATACAGAAACTAAATTAATAGTAACTTCGCTATTTTGTTATTTATGTTAATATATTATATTTATATATTTATATTAATTTATCTCTTTTATATTTGGATCAATGAAGACGAAAAAAAACACATTTGGTTCTCTTTCAGTTGAAGTAGGTTTTTGTGACTGCAAATTCTCCATCTAGAGTATGAAAATTATCCGGCCTGAAGCCGTCTTTATTCATATGATGTTACCGATGATGTTGCAGCACTATTTACAAAGGTGGGTTTTTAAATGCAAGTAAAAGCTGGTTAGAGCCTGAAGTGTTGTTTCCTTAGTTAGATAAGTCGGATGTTTTATTTCGTAACACAGTTTGATGTTATAGACATTGCTTTGATAAACTTAAAGGAAAGAAACGATCACAAAGCCTGCGAATTCTGTACTTCTTTTCTAACACTTATTTCAAAATACTAAAAGTCTGAAACGGGCACTTTTTGTACTGAAAAGTACTCGACAGGTCTCAACTTGTCTGAAAGATTTTAAAGTAGTCCGACCAAATTCTTATTCAGTCTGAAACTTTACTTTTTCTGAAAGTCTCGACATGTCTCGACTAGACTGATAAAGTACTGACAGAGTCTCGATACTCCCGACCAGTCTGATTAAGTACTGAATGAGTCCTGACCTGTGTGGACCAGTCTAAATTTGTAATGAAAACGTTAATCAAGGAAATCTCCAGATATGTACACACACCCGTGACATGTTTGTTACTTGAAGGTATATCTGAAGATGGAAATCAACCCAGTTTTCAATTTGCAATAATAAACAATTTATAGAATGAAAAAGAAAAAAAGAAACAAATTTTTGAAATAAATTTATTAACTACATAAATAATCAAGTGTGTATATTTTAAATTGGTTTTATATTTCTATATTTTCCTTATTTGATATTATATTACTAATCAACGGCAATAGAATACCGAAGGAACAAAGAAAAAGCTAGAATTTGTGACTAAAACAAGAAAATGTGCGTTTTTTCTGCTTATTTTTTTTTTTTAGAAAAGAGCTATTTATTTTTTTTAAGCTCACCTGGCCAAAGGCCATGTGAGCTTTTGCCATCACTCGGCGTCCGTCCGTTAACTTTTATTCAAAGATCTTCTCCTCTGAAACTACTGGGCCAATACTTGCCAAACTTGTCCTGAATCATCACCACTTTCAAATTTGTGATTTTTATGTCCGTAGACCAAACAACATGGCCACTTTTACTAAAAATAGAACAAAGGGGTAAATTTCTGTTTTTTGTAAATAACTCAAAAACCGTTACAGATATCAAAAATCTGACTGGATAAAAATGATCAGCATGATGAGATCTACCCACCCTGCAATTTTGGAGAATATCCGATAATCTGTCTTGGAGTTATTGCCCTTTTTCCGCAAAATTTCCGTTTTTCTTTTACTTTTCGTCTTATATATTGAGAATAATAGAAGATAGGTGCAGAGTTAATATTACAAAAACGGTCAGCATAATAAGATCTATATGTCCTGCAATTTTGAAAAAAATCTGACAACCCATATAGGAGTAATAGCCCGGCCTTTTTTGTTGAATTTTAACGATTTTTATACGTTTTTACTTTTATTTCAAAAACTATTTGTGATAGAGGTTAAGTTTGAATTGCAAAAGTGTTAAACTTATCGAGGACTACAATTTCTACAGATGTCCAGCAGGTTCGCATCTCATCCAAGATGGCCGCCAGCGGGGAACATAGTTTAACAATAGTCCATTGGTCCAGCAGGTTCGCATCTCATCCAAGATGGCCGCCAGCGGGGAACATAGTTTAACAATAGTCCATTGGTGATCCACTTCAAAGTTTGTGATTTTTATGTTGATACCTCATCCAAGAGGGCCACCAGCGAAGAACATAGTTTAACAATAAGGACCCTATGTGAAATGCATTCAAAGATAATCTTCTCTGAAACTAATGAGCCAATGGGAACCAAACTTGGTCACAACAGTCCTTGGGTGGTTTCCTTCAAAGCTTGTTACTTAAGTATGTATGTCAGAAACTGTAACATCTAGTGAATGATGTATAGTATGGATAATAATGCCATTAATGGATGGTCTCTTGGAGACAATGAATAAAACCCTCACCATGTGAGCGATACAGGCTCATGTGAGCCTCTAGTTTCAATAACAATTTCTTAATGTTTTCTGTTACTTAAAATACAGCCCTTGGATATTTTTACAAGCCATGAATTTAACATTTCTGAAGATTCAGTTTACTCATCTTAACTTAATACTCATGAATGCTGGATCGCCAACAAGCATAAAATTAGTTTCTTAAATCTTTGTCATCCCTTTCCCGACAAAAAGACTAATAAAAGACAATCATAACATATAAATAACCACAAGACATCGAGGCTTAGCAAAACAAAATAGTGAGATGTGGGCATTTTCAACAGATGGTCACAATAACATTTGGAAAATTGCATAAAAATCATAATGATAAAATGCCGAAATTTGAAAGGATGATAGTGTTCCCATTTTAGAAATTCATCCAAGAACAACTAAACTTTAGCTAGAATATATAGAGAGCAAAATCACGTTTCATCTTACTCACCAGATCATTTCATCTTATTTCGTTTGTTTATGTCGTGTAATTAATAATCGATCTTAATTAACGGATGTCTTATTAGAAGTAGGAGATGCTTACTCTACCAGTACACCTGATCTCACCCATGGTTTTTATTGGGTCCATGTTGTTCATCTATATGTATGTTTTCATTTTTCTTTTCAGTCCCGTACTCATGTGGTGTCCTTGTTTCTTGGTGTTTCCGATGTTGCCATTGTCCCCGGATTGTTCGTTTTTTTTACAGACGGTTCGGTTCACACTTGCTTTGTAATTAATAGATAAAAAAATATATGTTCCAAAATTTTTTTGGATACATATCTTGGAAGGTTAAAAGGATTTTTTTCTTTCTGATTTCATTCGCGTTCAGTCAAAATATGAAAATGGACATGTGCAAACTATTTTTTTCTTTTTCACTCACGAAAGTAAATGTACTTGGAATGTAGCTTTAAACATAAAAAACAAGGGAAATAATTTCCTAGATAAATTGGCTTGTTATAAGCGAAATATTGGATTTGATACCTATCAATCAGTAATATTCCAAATGAATTTCTACGCCTTTCTGCTGCACAGGAAATCGACCTGTTTGTGATTGTCGTTAAAAGTAATGTCTCCCAAGAGATTTCGACTTACGGAAAAGAATTCAGTTTGACACAAGTGATGTATTGAAAAGCCATAGGCGCTATAAATCCTTGTAATTGATCGTCTCCCTTGCTCTCTATGGGAGATGTTAATTGCATTTTTAAGAAAATTTCTCTTTCTTACCACAAATTGAAATAAATTGTACATTTTGCTAACCTGTTTATTGGATTTATATCATTTAAGATAAGTTGTTAAAAAATCATGTCATTTTTTCTGGTTTATTGTCAACATATTGAAGAGAAGGGTTTGAGCTGGCATAAAGTTATTGTACCCCATGACATTTTCAGTGCTGTTGTGATTGTGTACTGTCCAAAAGGAATGTATAGGTTACAGATTTTGCTTTAAGATTGAAGGAACTAATGTTATGGCTACCCGCAAGTTCCTTAAATACAATTTTCAACATATATTATTGAATATACATGTACCATCTAAGACACAGTTTACAAAGCTAGATGTGTGTCTAAAAACTTGAAAATCCATAAGTAAAATGGCCATCGTGACAAATGGATAAAAAAATAAGTTTTCGAGAAGAAAATATTTCTCCTCATTTCTATGTTTTGCTCTCTATAATTTTGCATGTTTTTTTATTGGTTGCATTAAATTGAAATTTTCTAGTAAATCCAAAAGTACATCGGCAAATGAATACAGAAGCAAAAGTCAAAAGCGGAAATTCTAAAATTGAAAAATCCAAAAACCGGTGCAATTAATATTCAACACGAATTGAGGTAGCATTTCAAAGACCAAAACAAATTAAAAAAAAAGAACAAGGAAGCCACAAAACTAAGCACCGGCAGTGTGAACCCCTACAAAAATCAAGTGCTCCGGAAGGGTAAGTGTGTGCTCCAAAGGAACTTTTGTTAGGCAATTTAACGTTGACATATATAGTAAATTAGTTTGATTCACGGAGTTTGATCACGTATAAATATGTTATGTTGAGTATTATTAGACAGGGAGTCCCCGGGGTGTTATTCACCAATCCAGTAGCCAGTACTTCGGTGCTGGCCCGAAAACCTATTTTATTTGAAAATTTACAATATCTAAAGTAAACAAAATTTTGTTCAAATATAAGGAGTATTTCCTTTTCGCATAACTCTGTCCTTAGCTAATGTTAGATCCTATTGGTAATTTGTTCTCTTTCAGATGTACACATATTTCGGTATATGGATTTCCAAATGTTTTAATTTGATCTGCACTGAAGAGACATAAGTTGTCGAAATGTACATATGCAGAAACTAATTCAACAGTAACTTCGGTATTTTGTTATTAGAAGTTATTAGCGAGTACAGAAAAGCTGTACAGGAATCTATAGTCAAGTTTTGTGCTTCAAACATGTTAGTCTTGTCATATGATCAAAAATGGATGGTGAGTTCAAATGGACTGGACTCTTTTCATATATTATAAGCTTTACGACTTAAAATGACCAGTTTGCAAAACTCTTCACAAATAAGACTATACTAGTCCTCTAATAGTGTCTGTGTAAGCATGCGCCGTTCAAATACCACAAACAATGAATTGAAATTCCAAATTAACCTACTAGTACAATCATTTGAGTTGTAGATGTACCCAACTTGCAAGGAATTCTAAATTCAAGTCAAAGCTTCGACAATTTCCGTCTCATACGATCATTAAAAAGTTCTTCAAAAGATATCTGTCCGTTGTGAAAAAATGAAGATTCGATCCGAATTCTTATTCAAGATTCTCTTTTTACTTCAATCATTGTTATTTCAAACTCAGAAAATAGACATGAAAGTGTTGTCCCATTGCTTAGTATACATTCATTGGTCTTTGTACCTTTTGACATCATTAATGAATAATTAAATTTCATAGAAAAAAAGAAGAAAGAAGGGAAACGGGGAATGTGTCAAAGAGACAACGACCCAAAGGGGAGTAATAACAACTCAAAGCCACCATAAGATCTTCAGTGAACGGCGAGGAAACCCCACATCGTAGTCAGCCCCTAAATAAAGAGTAACCAAGTTCAGCGAAATAATCACCATCATAGACTCCTATAGACATAAAGTAAACTAAGAGGAAAACAGACAAGACACACAAAGACTTCATAATTTTCCTTACTTAGGACAGGCGCAAACCTGCTGCAGCGGGGTTAAACTAGTTTTATTGTGTATATTCATTTGCATTTCGTCGATTTGATAGGTGAACATCGATCACATGGCATATCAATGTTAAGATGCAATTCCCCGGAAACACATTTATACACATGTTCATATGGCGGATAAATTTGTAAAAATAGAATCCCAATGTTCATGATGCACTTTCCTGTAAATCAATTTTTCTTTTATTTCGGTTTCAAAATGTTATTATAAGACTTGAATGCATTATTTTAAAGTTTCATATAGGGATTATGAAAGTGTTGACCGGGCGCACATTTTCAACATGAAGTGCTAAATGTGCTTTAGTCAACACTTTCATACCACAGTGAAACTTCAAAATAACGCATTCAATTAATAAGTATAGACTAAGGCACATTCCTACTATTACAGAATTGTAAACACTTCTTTGGAATAGTATTGACAAAGATGAGAAAGTTTTTGATTAGAACTTAAGATTCTTTTTGCTTGGACATGAAACATGTTTGAAGACTACTACCAACACACTAAACCATTTTTTCTTTTTTTCAATTCCTACATAAACTATATCTTATTTTTGATACCATCCAAATGCTTGCACATTTTTAACTTTACGGGACGTTTGGAAGCAGTATAACTATTAAATTTTTTTTCACCGTTTTTTTTTGTCATTCATTTATGTTGTATGTTTGTTTGTTTTACATTTCTACATTTATAATCCTGTTTCCACATCTTTCTGATTTTTAAAACGGAAAAACCGCTTTTACACTTAGGTAAAAAAAAAACAAATTACCCCAATAACCTCACAATAACGTTCATTTACTTCCTTATATGATTTTGTCATTGATTTAGACTGGACCGAAGACAGACAAATAGTCATCTATTTCCAAATATGTGGTCGTTTTCTCCGTGATCTGTATCGACAAAACTCTTTTAGTATGATCGATTTCCAGACTTGATGAAAGAGCGCAAATGACCTATAATGGACACAGAACGCGACAAGTTGACAGTTTACTTTGGTTGATATTGAATCACAGGCTGTTGCTTTCAGGAAACAAATTATCATTCAATAATTATGAAACTGTATACTGTAATACTTGCATAATTTTATGAAACAAGATACAGCAAAAAACTGAGATAGTTTCCGCCGGAACGACAAAGATGAATTCTTGTAATGTTGTCTTGAATTTTACGTAATTTGTAATTTGTTTTTCAATACAACGACACCATTGGTTATTTCAAATGACAAATCTTCATGATAATTTCCCTTAACGAGTACTAAGCTTCTGATGATCATGTTTAGCTTTTTATTAGCATTTTCGTTTTTTGACATTTCCTTTGTATTAGATCATCATTCATCAAGTAGCCAGTACTTCGGTGCTAGCCTAAAAATCGATTTATTTGGAAACTTGCAATATCTAAATTTCAGGAAAAAAATGTCTGAAAATTCGGAGTATCTCCCTCTTGCATAGCTCTGTCCTTTTGGCATTTCTATTGATATCCTTTCGATAGTGTGTTCTTTGTCAGCTTATGCATATATTTCGGTTTATTGATTTCCAAATAATTTGATTTGATCTGCACAGAAGAGACATAAGTTGCCGAATTTGCCATATGTAGAAACTAAATTCATATTATTTTTGGTACTCTGTTATCTTCAATATTCTTCCCTTGGAAGCATATTTATCTACGAAATATTTGTTCAAAGAAATTTGCATCGTCATAATCTCAGTAACTGCTAGAGATTAGTCAGGAACATGCTACAAGGCTAGGCCAAACCTTAGGTTTGAAATTTTAAACGTTTGAAAAAGATGTATCGAAGAAGGTAAAAAAAAAAGATGTATCAAACCAGGGTGTGTTTAACTACAAAACTTTATAAAAAAAATTTGCCAAATTTGAAAATGCAATGATCAATGAGAGGCCAAAAAACTTTATATAAAATTCATTGTTGAAAGATGAAGAACAACAATTAAAGCGTTGCTCCATTGCTTTGTGTAACCATGTATTTGTAGAGACTTTGTCTCATGTGAATTTACTCCATATCCTTTTATTGCTGACATGTAGTGAATGAGCTAGAGAAGTTTTTTTTTTTTAGCTCAGGTGAAATTTAAATTGGAAGACAAAACTCTCATATTTAATCCAAGAACCATCTCTGGAATAATATCAATCAAATCACTTTTTGGTCTTAAATATATATGCGTCTAGTTAACTTTTTTTTTATCTCCGAGCCAGAGAATAAAATATGAACATCAATGTGCTTTGAAGATTCTGAATAAACCATTGAAATAATATGCATCCGTTTTGACTTTATTTCTCTTGTTCACCATTCATTTTATGTCTGGGATTTTCTTCTGGTTATTTTTGGAAATTATTTCAAATGGAACTTCTTCGATATGGTTATTTAGATAGGTAGACCATATTGTATTGCAAATGGCGATTGGCCACTGAAAGTGACTAGTGTTTATTTATTTTTTATCTGTTTATCAGATACTTGAAAGAATGTTTCGAATTGCCACTAATGTGTGTAACTTGCCTGGCGTGAGAAACATATATCTACTTATGGCATCGCTTCATGATTTGTCGGTTGATTAAATTTTATTTACGAGACAGACAAAAAGTATCAGTCGTCTTTTTATGGCACCGCAGAATAATATGAGATAATGCTCATAAAGACTATAAATTCAAACTATCCCATCATTCCATACTTTTATTTCAACTTGGATTCATTAAAATGAATTATTTCTACTCTGTTATAATATAAAAGGAATATAAATGCATTAAGTTGTATAAGAACCATTCTCAATTTTTGTATTAATTCCATACATATTATGTAAAAGCTTTTTACCAACAACTAGAATGAGTATCAGGCAAGTTGTCATGCAACATATGAATGTATATAGAGTATGAAGTATGACAATTTACAAGAAATAAAGTAACATTTCTTTATCTCTGAGTGCGTATCTGCATTGCTCTTATAAAGTCCTTTAAAGTACAAAGATAAGACAATGATAGGATAAAGTTTCTGGATAAAACCAGTGTTTTCATACCAAATTTTATGACCATAATCCATAACATGTGAAATTTATTTACTCTTGAGTTTAATTATTGCAAAAAGATAAAATAGAATGAGGATTGTATGGAAATATGAAGTCATGTATGATGACACTTTTTATGTTTTATTGTAAAGATTCTGCACATTTTAGATAAAAGATAAAACTATTTTACAAATATTAGAATATCAAAATGAAGTCTAAAAAGGAGTGATCAATTTTAGATCAAATAAAAATTAAACTGTAAAAATAGAAACATTTTTAAATGAGAAAAGAGCAAATAGAAACATTTCTAAATGAGAAAAGAGTAACCCTCTATAAAGTCGATGACTGACTCTTTTCTTCTGTCTACTTTAAATATATTCTTATAATAGTGGATGCCTATTGTTAAGTTTGAATTGTTATTATAGTCTGAAAACCATCCCAGTAGTGCTTTATCTGCAAATTGGCATTTTTTGGTAGTTCCAGACCAGGACTCAAACCTGTACCATTGTGACATCAGTTGCAATACCGCCTGCACTTTTTTAAGAACCACTGGGACCTGGATCCGCCATTGGCTTTCTCAAACTTAAAGGATTTAAGGCAACACTCAACATAACAGTTATTTAGTTTAGCTCAGAATTTTAGTGTAACCAGTTAGATAGTTTTAGTATAATTCATAATAGATTTAATGACATAATAAATCAAAATGGAAGTCACGCATACACAGACATTGAGAAACTGGTTTAAAAAGTGTATTTCGTCAAAAAGTGCAAACTAATTTAAGAAAAATTGTTTTAGAGATATAATAAAAGCTATAACAGCAAACCTTTTGCCAATCTGCAGGAGAAAGTGAAGGTCAAGTGTACATGCTAATATGACTTTAAAACAGAGAGGCAGCAATTAATCTAAAACTTATGACATATTTCCGGTTGTCTTGACTCGACCACCACTAATGTTTTCTGGTTTGACGTCATCAACATGTTAAGTTTTTCCAAGTTTAACAAAAAACTGTTTGAAAAACGACCAATTAGATCAATTGATACACTTGTCCAACAGAATTAAATGTAATTTTTGAAGCTGCTGTTCATTAATTTTCACAATTAATAAAATAATCTCTACTCCCATGAAGCGATCATGCCATTCGATAAGTTATCGTTATTCTAAGACAATTCAAAGTACAATTTCCCAGGAAAATTTTGATTTGCAGATATAATATATAATTGTATAATTATTGCAGAATTATCTTTTACGCTGACTATTTCAATAAAATACAAAAATTCGCATGTCAGGAGAATAAGGAATTCTTGAACAAAATGCAAAGGTTGCACGATAGAGAATGGACTGAAATAACTATTTTAAAAACTGGTAGAATACATTTACAGCTGAATTAACAATTAACCTTGTCTTTGATTTAAGGCAGTTTTGGTGACATTCATGTTGAAATGTAGGACTTGGGTGATGATATGATCGTTTTATTGTTTAACTCTTTTTTCTTCAATCTACTATTGTGGGAAGTTGGCCTTTGATTTTAGACTGCATCATACTATTCATTTTTAAGAACGGTTCTCAGTTACAGGAAAAGTCAATGAATAATGAAAAGATATGGAGTAAACGCACAAAGTCTCTTCAAATACATAGTAAAAGACACAACGCTTTTATTGGTGTTTTCCATCTCGTCAACATGAGGCTTTCAACAATACCGCATTGTAAGCTCAAGACGGTCCCTATTTCCGGTTTCCTTAATGTCAAACAACGCTGATTCCATGTTCTTTTTTACCTATGGATGTAGGATCGTCAACAAACATCATATTTACTTGCAAAATATTCCTACAACCACTGTCATCCATTGCCTGACAAAGACTCATAGAAGTCAATCGAAACATATAAACAACCACAGGCACTCAACCAGTAATAGCAGGAAAACTTAGCATAATATAATGGTGAGATGTGGGCACTTTTAACAGAATTGCCAGATTACAAAAAATAAATTACCAAAATTAGAATCGTATGACATTTTTATTTCTATGATAGTACATCCATATGAGACAATCTTTCAAGAACAAGACACCATAGCGCCATAATTTATATAGAGAGTATTAATCTCTCGCACTGGGAATGCTGTACTTCACATTGCAGGAGAGTCAAACTAAAAAAACCAATGAAGGGATATGGAGTAAATGCAAATGACACCAAGTCTCTACAAATACATGAGCAAACCAAGCAATGGAGCAACGCTTTTATTGTTGTTCTTCATCTTGAATTCGCCACGAGGCCTTCAAAAATGAGATATACTCATACCTCATAGTAAGTTCAAGACGGCCCCTACCACCGGTTTGAGCGGAATTCATTGCTAGATGTCGAGCAACGCTACATCCATGTTTTATGACTCATGGATGCAGGATTGCCAACAAACCTAAAATAAACTGGCAAAGTATTCATACAACTGCTGTCATCCGTTGCCCGACACAAAGACTTTTAGAAGACAAATACAACATCTAAACAACCACAGACTACTCATGGAGTCAAAAGTAAGAAAAATTGGCACAATAAAATCATGCATGAGATGTGGGCACAATAATCAGGTAGTGAGAATAAAATTCGAAATTAAAGAAAAAATAAAAGTATGGTAGTGCATCCATATGAGAAATTTCCCCAAAACAAGTACAGCAAAACTGAGATGTATATAGAGCATATCTCTCTCGAAAGTCTTTAAGTAAGTGAGAACCGAATCGTCAATCTAAAACGAGTAATCCAATGACAGTTGCAACATCGGAAAAACTAAAGAAACAAAGACATATAACATTAGTACGGCACAGAAATATGAAGACACACAAACAAACAAAGATCAACAACACGTACTCCATAACAACCATTAAATAACGAAAGGATATTGAGTAAATCTTTGTCGTTTTCTTTTGGATTTCCACTCCTGACACGTTTTTATCCTTATTTCTTTTTTGCAGTTTTAAGAATAAGACGGATAAGTTTATTCAGCAGTTGGAAATTACAGCATTATTTAGATAATTATGCACTCGCTTATCATTTTGGACGTACCCCCAATATTGCTAGTTCCTTGTGCATTCGAGCATTCGAATTCATTTCTAAGTTCATTTAGATCCGAGCATCCGAGCATTTGAATCTATTTCTAAGTTCGGACACTTGTTGGCTCCTAATGTAATAGCACCTTGTAGAATTATACAATGAAAAAAGATCAACAAAAGAATAAGATTTTTTTTTGTAAAAGACTATAATGATGAATCCTGTTGAAAAATTATGTAATAAGCATGGAACCATTTCATACCATTTATTTAACGACTCTCGATTGTATTGGAAACGTCATGAAAAGCAAAAATATCAATTTTCGATAAACTGTTAACGTTATTCAACTCACTCCGAGGCAATCTGATGAACATGAAGTAAATGTTGACCACAAATACCGAGAAAACATTGTTTTGGACCAAAGACATGGCCAAAACGAGAATACAGAAAACAATGACATTAGACAGCTGCAAAGTTGCGAACTGTTAGTGAATGTTTGTGAATGCAAAATTTATACCGACCCCCTAGATGCTTTGTTTTGGGTCGTTTTAACCTTGATATGGGATGTTGTCTCCTTGACATTTACCCCATTTCCTTTCTTTTTCATATTTACTGAATATTAATGTATTGGCTGCGTTTTTACATTCCCGAATACCTCCAAAATATCTTCTACTCTGTAATCTAAATCGGGGTGTAATGTTTACCATAATCGTCCTATCAAAGTATTGGAACTAATGAGAAGGAGTCAAATTAAATCAGGAACAAATAATACACGCTTAATAAGTTGTAAACATTCGCGACTTAAACCACTATAGAAAAACAGACTAATATACATCAAAAAGCGGACATTAAAAGTTCATTAAAATACTTCATTCAAAGACAGATATACTTATAACACTGGAGTGTAAAAGGAACGATGGTTGTTTCCTTGTAAGAACAGCTGACTTGTCTTTAGAAAAAAAAAACACCATGTTCATATAGTAAACCAAATATACTTTAATGTAACAAAAATGTACATTGGAATACATTTTTTTGTTTGAAGTTACTATAGTTAGGATATTAATAGTTGTTTAATACTTTCGTTAACGATGTATATTTTGTATGTCCGATTAGTGCAGATTAAAATGTAAAAGGATCCCAGCTGAATATTTTACGAAAGGATATGGAGTAAATGAACATGAGACAATAACACATATGTCAACTCCAACTGCATTAATTTTAATGAGCTGTATGGCCATTTCGGAAATTTATTCCTCATCAGCAGCACTAGAACCCAAACAAAGGAAATCCATAATTTCAAAAAAGATATAAAATGCATAAAACCAAACGAAATCCGAATAATCAGTAATATCAAATATAGCTAAGGACAAAACTACGATGGAGGGAGTTTATCCTTGGGTTTTAGAATTTACATAAATTTAGATAATAGTCATTGAACAAAGTCAGTTTTTATACAAATTATCGTAGTTTCTTGTAAATATAATGTTGGTGAAATAACATAAAGAAATGAACGTTTCAGATTTCAGCAACAACAAAAATCAGATTTCAGCAACAACAAAAAAAATTAGATTACAGCAACAAAAAAAAAAAAAAAAAAAAAAAAAAAAAAAA
>MJUU01027882.1:102743-114044 GCA_002080025.1 Modiolus philippinarum
AAAAAAAAACACACACAAAACAAAAAACAAACAAAACAAAAAAAAACAAAACAAAACAAAACAAAAGAAACAAAAATAGCATGAAAAATTGGGGAAAATGGAATTCTACTAAAAAAAGAAAATCTTTAATTCTGGTTCCAGACCTAATTCTTGTTAAACTTTTTACATATTATATTTTTATGCATATTAAGATTGAAGACCATGCATGCGTACAAATACCCTAACTACATATTTTAGGCAAACAAGTACTGTAAAAATATCTAAAAGAACAATCCATTTGTACACTTTTCTTACCACATTTAGGATTAATCTTGATACTATTTTCAAGATGCATAGTATACATATTTACAGAAAATACAAAGCACTAGCAAACGTGTTTGTCTCGCATACGATGAAAGGCGTGGAAAGCAAGACATATGCGTCAACAGTTTGAAGTTTTTGCATTTAGATAATTTTCTCAGTACCTATAAGCAGTAGGTCAATGATATTTTGTATAGAGGTTGGTCTAAGGTAGGAAATGACAGTTTGTTATATGCTTTTATTTGTTACCTCAATATCACTGTCCGGTGAACATAGTCACTTTTCATTATTAGGCCATTTTCCTAGTAACTATTAGTGGTAGGTTAATGATATTTGATATAAAGGTTGGTTTTTGGTAGTCTTTGGTTGTACATGACAGTCTGTCATATTGCTTTTGTACTTGACCTCAATTTCATTGCATGGTGGACATTTTTTCAGTTTTTGTGGGTATGTAAGTAAAGTAAGTGGGAACCAAACCGTCAGTCGAAAACGATCAGTCCAAGGACAGTGACAATGACAATTGGTTCATTTTCCCGGTTACAATTAGCAGTAGGTCGATGATATTCTAAAAAAGGGTTCGTTTTTGGTAGCACATGACAATGTGTAATATGGCTCTTTGTCCTTGACCTTCATTTCATGGTTTGGTGACGTCTTTACTAGTATTCTTGATTATGTTAGTTTCTGAGTAACTATAAGTTGTAGGTCAATAATATTTAGGTAATGGGTCAGTCTTGGGAAGTATATAACAGTTTGCCATATGACTCTTGTCCTTGACCTGATATTCGTAGTCCAGTGAGCATGTTAAGTTTTTGTGTTTAAATCAGATTCTTAAGTAATTTTAAGGTCAAGTCGCAGTAATTGACGATGTCCTACAAACTTCTGATTTTTTGCAAGATGATTGCTAAGCTTAAGATACATTGAAATATAAAAAGAAAATATGTGGTACCCGTACTCGTTTTCTTTTCCCAGTAGTTTGAAAATCGCCCAATTTGAACTAAAATGACATTGAATATATATAGGGAAAGTTGGTTTTTGACGGCTACAAAATCAGAAAAATGTTGTTTTTAAAATAGTTATACGGCCTACAGTTTTTTCAAAAAAACTAACACAATACTGCAGAAGTTCAGAGCATTTTAAATATAAAAATTTTGGTAGGTCACCATGCTTGATTTTTCTATACATGCATTTATAGATACGAACTTGTGCATAATAATGCTAGTTTTTCATAACGTCAAGGATCACGTTTGCCGACGTCAATACGAATAAAGAGTCCTTCATGTATAAATGGTACAATAAATTGTGAAAATAAGTTTACCGACTTGGAACTGCAATGCGTTTCTCCATTATTTACACCAGTTCTAATTCTTTTCCTGTGACAATGCTCATTCGTTTGTATTAACGCATGCAAAGATCAAAAGAGATGCTATTTTTTACAGACTTTCATGACCTTCAAGTTAGTTGTTTCTCGTCTAGAAGTACTTTTATTGCACTTAATATAAAGCATTTATATCACATTATTTAAATTCATTATTCGCTCGGTAAAATGTTTTCGTCAATTAAAATTTAGTCAGTTAGATTTTTATAATAATTGCGATTAATTATACACAGAAACACTGCAAATGAATGAAAAAATATACACGCAATAACCCTCGCATTTCAACAATAAAGCGCACATTGTCGGATCATCAGAGAGGGTTCCAGAGGTTGAATCCCCCTTTTTCTGGAAATATTTTGCAGAATTTAGGTAAAAAAAATCGACTGGAACCCCATCGGAACCCCCTTTTTCGAAGCCTGGATCCGTCGGTGGCGCATGACCTTATTGCGAATATGCGATTATGTTTGAATGCTATCATTGCTTTTTACAACAATATTAAAAAATTTCATAGCAATTTCGGAAATAAAGCATACTTTGCTCCTGAAGCATTCATTCGATTTTATTTTGCATTTAGCACAGTACACCTGCATTTATTCGAGAAAAAATCCGATGATCATCAAATTTACATTTTAAATGATGTTTGGGTTTCCACAAGTATACAACGACTTTCGTCGTCCATTCCCCCGAAATTCTGGACTAAACGAATTCTAGCTAAATGGAAATGTTAGGGAAAAATTGATAAGCCAATTTTATACTGTACCTTCATTTTTTTTATTTAGTGTAATATGTGTTTCTCCCGAAAGCAGCGTTGAATAGACATTGATTAAATTTACTTTCCGAGGTCAATCGCCAATATTTTAAAAACTTGCGAAAGTACATGTATAGACTGAAAACAATCTATCTCAACACACAAAAAGTGTGCTTTTCTAGTTTTCGTTGCTTTAAAGTTATATCCCTGAAAACCATCTTCAAATATTTTAAATTCTTAAAAGTTTTGAACTTCAAACACCAGCTTCCATTTGAAGTCTGCGCTTTATTAACAACACTTTCAAAACCAAACCATCAAATAATTTCGGAATATAAACTTCAAAAAGGACAGTTCAGAAGTCGCGAGGAAAAGGTACGATTAATATGGAGTGATATTGAAATGACAGGCAACACCTTTCTCTTATTTCAGCTACTGGAAAATCTACTGAAACTTTGATATCCAGAGAAAACATTTCACATTTAACCTTCCGTGGAAAGATAAGATGCCGATAATTGACAATTGATTTTTGATGTTCACGGATTTGATTTGTACAGGTGTTTTGTTAGGGCTGACTATACTGTATGCATCGTGTTTTTGTTCTAAAAAAGAAATCACTGTGTTCTTAGGTCGTATAGTTTTTGGTCTGTGCATTCTGACAAATGGAGGTGACAATATAGCTTTCCCTAGAAGTATCATTATTCTATAAAAACATGGCGACTATCTCTCCAACTTATCATTTTTAAAATTTTTGTTGCTGTATGCAACGGTGAAAGCGTTGTTCCATTGCCTATCAGTACCATGTATTTGTAGAGACCGTGTCTCATGTGCATTTTCTCAATATCCATTAATTGTGTATTCATTTTTTTATACTTTTATTTTATTTTTTTTTAAATAATGGCTTTTTGTAACCCTTAAATTACAAAAAGTCTCTTCGACGAGATCCTTTCCGTGGTGACACAAAATTCGGGGTAATCATATGAAACGTCATAGGTGTTTTACGTTCCCATTACCGTAATAAAATAGAAAGGGACGTCACCAAAAATTTTCAAAACAAGACAACACCAGATGGCGTTCAATTACTTCGACTTGACCTTCAGTCAAAAGCGATGATATTTTGTTTGTGGGTTGTTCTTAGCTGCCATATGGGCTTTTGTCTATGACCTCAATTTCATGGTCTACCGAACATGTTTAGTGTAATGCGAGATTTATTTTGGTAGGTCAACGAAATTTGGTATAAGGGCTAGTCTCATGCAGAACGTGATAGTCAGCTATATGTATTTTGTCGCGACCTAAATTTCAGGGTCTAGGGAACATGTTAATTTTCTCAGTATCTATTAGTGGTAGGTAAATGAAATTTTGTTAGAAGGTTGGTTTAAGGTAGTATATGTCATTTTGCTATATGATTTATGTCTATGATGTTAATTTTACACATGTCGAGTTTCTTGCTAACTACTAGTGGTAGGTCAATGATCTTTGGTATTTTGTTTGGTCTTGGTGAGAACGTGATAGTCTTATATATATCTATTGCCATTGATTCAAATTTCACAGTCTAGTGGGCATGTTTTTTTTCATTGGGTCATTTTAATTTGTAACGTTATTTTAGTGGCTAAGCAGGGACGGGCGAAACATGTTTGGGTCTACGCGTGTTAATTTGAATCTTCACTTTTGTCGTCAATAACCCTTGAGCAATAAACAATGTTCAAAGGTATCCAAGTATGAAAGGGCTGGTTGATCGTAAACAATAATTTTCGAAAGGAATACCGAAGCTACATCCAATAAATCCTAAACGAATATGATATACTGATTTTACGGATATTTGATCATGCGGACAATAATAGAATTGTTCCTTTGCTTGTTTTTACCATGTATTTGTAGAGACTTTGTCTCATGTGCATTTACTCCAAAACCTTTCATCATTTCCGACTGGAGTTTGTCTCTCCTGCAGTGTGGAGACCGTAAAATGATTACCCGTGCGAGAGATGTATGCTCTTTATTTATTTCAGTTATGGTGTACTTGGATATACTAGCATACTTTCAAATTTTTGCATTTAGTTTTTGTAATTTCGAAATGTAATTCTGACCACCTGTTTTAACTGCTCACATCTCACTATTTTATGATGCCAAGTTTTCTTACATTCGACTTGATGAGTGCCCTGTGTTTGTCTATGTTTTATTCATTCACTAGCTTAAGACACTTGTGCTTTTGTCGGGCAACGGATGTCATTGATTATAAGAGCACTTTAATTTGTCAGTTCAATTAATGTTTGTTGACAATCCCAAATCAATGACAAGAAAAGACATGGATGTAGCGTTGTTCGACAATTAGCAAAGAATTCCGCTCAAACCGGTGCTAGGGGTCGTCTTGAACTTACTATTAGGTATGTCCAAAGCTCATTGTTGAATGCCTCATGGTGACTTCAGGATGAAGAACCACACAATAAAAGCGTTGTTCCTTTGCTTGTTTTTACCATCTATTTGTGGAAACTTTGTCTCACGTGCATTTACTCCATATCCTTATATTCAACATTTGCATGTTTTGACTGAAGGTTGGAGGATTGAAAAAAATCTATTTACTTGACCGTTAAGCTTTTCTTGTTTTGTTCAACATACTAACTCTAAACGATATTTTTTGCAAAAAAATTTAAAAGATTTGGAAATACTTGATTTTCGTTCACGTACAGCATTTATCTTAACACAAAAGTATTTATTGCAAAACGAATTTGTCAAATGTAAAGTTGAAGCATATGTGATTCATTTCTTGTAAATGCTGATCAGTTTCTTTAATAAAAATTATTAAAACTAGATGTTGTCGGAACGACAGTTATCCCCGCACTCCCTGTTTAACAAAGAAAAGAGTTGTTTTACCCCCTTGGCATTATTTTACTCAATTTTTTGAAATCAAACTATCAATACTTAGAATTTCTTTACAAAAAAGATAAAGGATATACGGTAGATAGGCAGAATTCGAAAAAAAAGTGGTCTTTGAGTCTTTCAGGAAATTTACCAAGATCACAATACTTTTAAAATAAATTAATTAAAATGTTTGTCCTTTACTAAACAAACTATTTAAGTATTGTTGCTAGGTAGAATAAAAAAAAATTGGTATTTGAGACTTATACCAAAACTGGAATCAAATATTTTTGGAATCCAATTGATGGAAGTGTTTGTCCTAAATTAAAGAAGCTATTTAAGTATGGTTGCTAGGTAGAATTCAAAAAAAAAAAGTGGTCTTTGAGACTTTCAGGAATTTTACCAAAATTCGAATCAAACACTTTCGAAATCCAATTGATGAAAATGTTTGTCCTAAACTAAACAATTTATTTTAGTATGGTTGCTAGGAGGAATTCCAATATAATAGGTGGGTTTGAGACTTTTAGTAAATAAACCAAAATTGGAATCAGATATTTTTTAAATCCAGTTAATGAAAATGTTTGTCCTAAATTATAGAAACTATTTAAGTATGGTTGCTAGGTAGAAATCCCTAAAATAGTGGTCTTTGAGACTTGCAGGAAATTTCTTAAAATTGGAATCAAATATTTTTGAAATCCAATTGCTGAAAATGTTTGTCCTAATTGAATGAAATTCTAAAAGTGTGGTTGCTGAGTAAAATTTCAAAAAATAAGTAGTCTTTGAGACTTTCAGGAAATTTACCAATCTTGGAATCGCCTTTTTGAATTATAATGATTCAAAATCTCGTTTTCTTCCAAAAACTTCCTAAATTACATAATTGTATTCAAATAAAAAAAGATATGAGTCTTTGACATTTTCAGGAAATATACCAAAGTTGGAACCCGAATCAAAATTCCGAAAGCGTATTGCGAATCTACAGACTATTTGCAACATTCTGCATTAAGATTTAATCCCTTAACCGAAAAATGTGGGAGGAGTTTGTGTCACATGCAACATTTGTCAAAAACCACATCTTTGAGCCTTTGTCAAATTTAACATCTTTGGGCCTCTTGTTTGCACTAAGGTCAAGATAAAGCAAAATCAGAAAGCTTAATGCTCATCTACAGACTATATGCAACAATTCTACAACAAAATTAAATCCATTAATCCATAAATGTAGGAGGAGTTTGTGTCACATGCCACGTGTGTAAACATTGACATCTTGGGGCAATATCAAAAATCCGAAAGCTTATTGCGATTCTACAGACTATATGCAACAATTCTACAACAAATTAAATAACAAAATCCAAAAATGAAGGAGTTTGATTCACAAGAAAAGTGTGACGGACGAACGGACGGACAGACAGACGGGGGTGTAACAATATCCCCGAACTTTCGTCGAAAGTACGGGGATAAGTGCAATTAAACTTTATACTGGAGAATGGCGGTTCATCATTCCGACAACTTATGTCTCTTCAGTATAGAAAATAAACAAATATAGTCTTACAGAAAAATAATAAACAACAAAGGGAATATATCATAAGCATGATTTAACGTTGTATTCAAAATACATAGTGAATATTCAAATTTTTCAGAAGTTGAAGATGTAGTTAACGCCGTTATTTTCTTACTTAGTGATAAAAGTGCCATGATTACTGGTGAATGCGTCTTAGTGGACGGAGGACTTTGTGTACACTAACCGGAGTGAAATACTGGATCGAAATAACATATATTATGCAGTACCGATCCTAAGAAAATATGTTTTTATTTGATAGATACAGTACACTGAAAATTCAACATAACAATTTAACTGCAAAAGGATCACTTAGGGATCACAAAAGGATCACAAATTCAAACAGTTATGATCTTTGATCACAAGACTTCTGATCAATGATCGCAAAAGTTGTGATCATTGATTGCAGGTGTTGTGATCAATGATCGCAGGAGTTGTGATCAAAGATCACAAGCATTGCAATCAACATGATCAAGAATTGCAAGTGTTGTAAAATCTCTGACTATTCGCCAGTGTAGTTGATAGTATATAAATACAAAAATACCGAAGTTGCAGAAAAACTGTAAATTCCGTTATGCTGTACACGTGTTTAAAAGAGTAACCTGTCATCAGCAGCATTAAAATCAAATAATATGGAAAGTCATAATCCCGAATAATTTAACAATGCAAATTATGTAATAATTCCCGACCACGTTTTCTTTATATCAAAAGTATTCGGGAGTTGCATTGTATATGCATTTCCTATTATTAGAGCTATGTTTACAGAAATGTCCAGTTAGAAGTAAAATTGTTTTTCTTAATAATGGATTTATAAGAAATGAAATTGTTTTATTTTTTTTTGTATTGATGCATTTATTAGAAATATAATTGGTTTATTAAATGAATTTATTTTCATTATATTCATTACTGTCCGGAACAAATGAAACCAATTAATAATATGTCTCTGTTACTGTTATTTCTCTTTCGTTATTTTTTTTGGTAAGTATTATTATTTTTAGATAAATTTTAGATATAGCGGAGTCACTGAGTGGTGTTAATCTAAATTGGCATAAGAATAAAACAGAATGTCTAAATTTTACAAAACAGTAAAGAACTGAATTTTACAATACCACTAAATATACCTGGTATTTAGGTACAACACCTGTTGGTATTGCTTTAATGTACAGACAACGTAAAAAAAAAATTTCCTGAGCAGTGCGACACCGCTTTAAATAAAGAGAAAAAAATTCATCCTTTCTTTATTTCCACTGAAACTTTATATTTCATGTAACATTTATATATTGCCTTTTTAGATTCAAATCTTTAGGTTGTCAGATTTTTATCGTCTTGTCGCGTATAATGAAATATTTTGCAATTAACCTAAATTATTTACTTTTACTCCTGTCATTATCTTTCAATAATGGGAAGTAAACATATAAACAGTTAATAAAATAATATTTTTTTCTAAATGGAACGAATTATTTATCAATTAATATCCAAAAAAATTCTATACTGTTGTGATCAAGGATCACAACTTCTTGTGATCAATGATCAATGCTTTGCGATCAAGGATCACAACTTTGAAATCAAGGATCAAAGCCTTGTGATCAAAGTTGACATTCTTGCGGTCAAGGAATGCTACCTTGTGATCAAGGATATCAATCTTGTGATCAAGGATTACATAGTTTTATGATCATTGATCATATATACTTGTTTGATCAATGATCACAAGAAAAAGCAATCAACGATTGCAATCATTGACTGCAAAAAGATCACTTGGGGATCACAAAATCTGCAACTTTGAATTTTCAGAGTACTGTAATAGCTTTGATATGAGAAAACTATATTTCTAATCAATATTCATTGAATAAATATTCTATACTTGTATGCTCAACTTCTTTTTCAATACTGGTATCGTGCGATCTAAATTAGGGCATAACTACTATATAGCTAGGACAATTCTGTCAAAAGTGCACATAATATTTTTAAACACTAGCAAATATTAATTGTACATCTTTTTCTCTTTATTTATTTTTGACTGCAATGCTAGTGCTTAATTTCCGTGGTGCTTTCGTTAAATTTTATTTCTTTGTTTTAGATATTTGCCAATTGTGTTGCCTTGATATTGGAATGAGTTTGGACTGTTTCTTTCTTCTATCTGTTTGCTTTGGTATTCGTTTTCAAATGCATGCCAAATGCATCTCTATTGTAAGAATCTCTCGAAATTTCTAAAATATACGACATGAAGCTATAACATGATTACTCCGATTAACAATAAAGGATTGTGGAGTAAATGCAAATCAGACAATGCAAACTTAGCAGTGGAACAAAGGTTTTATTGTTATTCTTCATATGAGGCCTGAGTCACCATGTGTCACCATGAAGCCTCCAACAATGAGCTGTACTAATACTTCATGGTTTGTGAGTTTTTATGTATTCGTTTTGGCTATCACATGCAAAACAATTATTTTAACTTTAAAACTTATACATTATGGGTACGTTCAATGACTGTTTCAATTGTCACTACAGAATTTTTAGGTCGTCACCATGATTTGATATACCGTTACAATGTTTCTTTTTTAAAGATGAGAATAGATATCTTGGGGAAGAGAGTTTATTGCAGGACTGCCAAACAACGACTGTGAAAAAACCGGTCTTTTACTGGCAACGTGACATGTGCCATGCATGAAGCAGATAATGATTACCCTTCCAGAGCACCTGAAGATAACTCAAGTTTTTGTAGGGGTTCACAGTGCTAGTTTGGTGGCATTCTTGCTCATTTTTGTGTATATGTTTTATCTTTGTCATGCTGTTTCAAATCGTCTTGCCGTAATTTTTGGATTTTTAATTTTTGAGTTTCCCCTTCCATAACCATAAAAATGGTAAGATTAGGGTTAACAGATACAAAAAACTTCTTTTGCCTTCCTTTAAATTTTTTTTCAAAATTTTACTCATTACACTTGAAAAACTTTAAAAAATATCTCATTTAGTTTGTTACTATAAAATATAGGTCTGTTTTTCAATGTAGATATATCGCTACCTCGTGGAGATTCATTGCAGGACTGTTTTCAGCAGAGTGAATGAAATAGAACTGTTGATATCAATTGAGAGACAAAATTGTGTCAAACAAGTAACAAATTCTAAAGACATTGCACTGCTAGGGCTTTAGATTTGTGACATTCTTGTCCCTTTCTTTGTCTCTGTACGGTCTTTCAATTGGTGTTTTAAGGTAGTGCAGGGGTTATAGAAATTTCAGATAGATTTCCTGATATCTTTGTTATTAAAGCATACGAAAAATAAAATATAACTTTGGGGGTCATCGGCCATATAAGCATAAAATCATACAAAACTCAGCTGTTTTTGTTTTTTGGTTGAAATGAAGGAAAATTTGCGAATTTTCACAAAATTTAAATTTATTTCAGATACAACAGAAAGATTTTTTTTTTCAAATCGGAAAATTATTAGCTCATATACTTGCCTTGATTTTGCATGAAAACATATTTGGGGGTCGCCAATCTTATTTTTGATTATGGCGAAAAAAACTTATTATTTCCTTTTATTCCTATTTTGAAAAAAATATTATTTTCCCTTAATAGAACACAAGTTTGCTGAAAAGGTTCAAGATTCTGTATGCTTACCCCAATGTAAGTGGTGAAAAGTTAGCTATAATAAGACAACGAACATCACTTCGCAAACCTTCCCATTTTTGGATTTTGGCTTTCCATTTTATTTGATGTTAATGCTGCTGATGAGAGGTTACTCCTTGAAACACGTGTACAGCATAATTAAATTTACTGTTTAATATGCAACTTCGATATTTTTTGTATTTTGAAACCATTAGACCGATGCCACTGCTGGTTGACCAGAGATCCCCGAGGTTATTTACCAGTCCAATAGACAGACTTGTCTGACATGAAAATTTACCTAGCAATTTATAGATATTATCTGTTTTATCAAAATTCTAACCCATCAAAAATACCACGGCTTTATTCCGTGTATAGGTTTCGGTGGATGTCCTTAGTACTAGATTTGGCTTCCTATTTCGATATTTTTTGGTAATGAGTACTTCCTATTTTGACCATTTTTGGATTATGGCTTTCCATATCATTTGATTTTAAGCTGCTGATGAGAGGTTACTCCTTGAAACACGTGTACAGCATAACTAAATTTACTGTTTAATAGAGGTAACCGGATAAGTAACGAACTGAACGAACGAACCAAATGTAAATTATTCAATATATAAAATAAACAGACAAAACATGATAAATATCGTGGAAATAGACACTAAAAAAGTTAAACAGATATACTTAAATAAAACTTTGAAAATATATTCATGCATATAAATGTAAAACTGGATATTAGAAATCTTGTACCGGATGTTTATATACGAAAGACACGTATCTACTTTACGTATGTACATGTAGAAATAAAATTGGTCAATCGTGAAGGGGTATGTAACTCTTCATGATAAATAGTCAACAGGTGAAGTATATGCAC
>MJUU01027882.1:116979-166267 GCA_002080025.1 Modiolus philippinarum
TTCGAGCATACCTTAACACCAAAGCCAAGAACAACGGTGGTCTCCGCTATGGCTGATACTGGCTGTCAAAGTTGTCTTGCGGGCATCAAAATCATCCACAAACTTGGTATGACAAAGGACGACCTAATTCGTGTAAACATGAAAATGCACGCCGCAAACAACAAGGGCATCAATATTCTTTGAGCCGTTATATTGAGACTAATTGGGAAAGGTACCAACCACAAGTCATTTGAAACACGCCAGATTGTTTATGTTACTGACAGTTCAGACAAGTTTTTCCTCAGCAAGGAAGCGTGTGTTGCGCTCGGTATGATATCCGAGGAATTCCCTCGAGTTGGAGTAATAAGCGGCTGTATAACAGACAATGAATGTTCAAATGTGAATGTGGAGTGTGCATGCACAAAGAGACAAAAACCACCACCACTCCCATCAAAACTTCCACTACCTCCTACTGAAGAGAATTTCCCAGGACTAAAAGAATTCTTATTGGAATATTACAAATCCAGCACTTTCAATACATGTGAACATCAGCCGTTGCCAATGATGGAAGGTCCACCACTAAATTTAATGGTCGACCCTGATGCTACACCAGTAGCATACCACACACCAATTCCAGTGCCATTACACTGGCAAGATGATGTTAAAGCAGGCTTAGACCAAGACGTCAAACTCGGTGTTATTGAGCCTGTACCTGTAGGAGAAACAGTAACGTGGTGTCACAGGATGGTCGTCTGTCCTAAAAAGAATGGGAAACCCCGACGTACAGTTGATTTTCAAGCACTCAATGCACATGCTATCAGAGAAACACACCACACCATGTCTCCCTTTTATCAGGCGAGATCCATCCCAAATAAAAGTAAAAAAAACAGTTTTCGACGCTTGGAATGGGTATCACAGTGTTCCACTGCGATCCAAAAGACAAACACCTCACCACATTCATTACTCCATGGGGACGCTACAGATATAAAACCGCACCCCAAGGATATATTGCTTCTGGTGATGGTTACACCAGACGATTTGATGAGATCGTCTCTGACTTTCCGCACAAAACGAAATGCATTGATGACTCCCTTCTTTGGGCAAACAATATTGAAGACAGCTTTTTTCAAGCCTGTGAATGGTTGGATATATGTGGTCGACATGGAATCACACTTAACCCTGATAAATTCACTTTTACACAGGACACAGTCGAATTCGCAGGTTTCGAGATAACAAATGACAGTGTACGACCATGTAGAAAATACCTACAAGCAATAATGGACTTTCCCACTCCTAAGAACATCACAGATATTCGTTCTTGGTTTGGTCTCATCAACCAGGTATCTTACGCACTCAGCATGGCTGATTGACTGCAACCATTCCGTCAACTATTAAAGCCTGGAACACCCTTTACATGGAATGACAATCTAGAAAGCATCTTCCAAGAATCAAAAGCAGTAATAGTAAATGAAATTGAGGAAGGGGTCCGCATATTCGACAAATCAAAACCAACATGTCTTGCAACAGATTGGTCCAAAACTGGAATAGGATTCTGGCTATTTCAAAAACATTGTAAATGCCTGAAGACATTACCGTTTTGTTGCACAGACGGTTGGAAGATAACTTTAGTAGGGAGTCGATTTACACATGATGCAGAGTCACGCTATGCACCAGTAGAAGGCGAAGCCTTGGCTGTAGTTGATGCGCTAGAGAAATCTAGGTATTTTGTGTTAGGCTGCGACAGTCTTACAATTACTGTTGATCACAAGCCCTTACTATTCGGACACAGATCACTTGAAGACATATCAAACGCTAGACTCCGAAATTTAAAAGAGAAAACATTACGGTACAATTTCAAAATGATTCACATACCTGGCGCAAAACATAAAGCTGCGGATGCGGTGTCTCGTCACCCTATTGGTAACCCAGAAGAAATGTATCTACAGGACGACGTAGCATTAATCGACAGTAACATACAACCTGTTCTAACGGACTTCCGAGAAATCAGCCATAACATACTTGCTATGATCAGGGACAACGAAACACATGAGTCTACGACTGACAATGACATTTTTCAGGCTGCCATTTCAAGTATTGGTCCATTACAATCGATAACATGGGATGCAATTCGCGTCGCTACAAGCAGTGACAAAAACATGGTCAAACTTGTTGATATGATTGAGTCGGGCATGCCGGAATCACGTAACTTGTTACCATTACCAATTAGAGACTTCTATCAGTTTCGTGAAGATCTTTACACAATCGACGGAGTGGCTATGTATAAAGGCAGGATCGTCATACCACCTGCTCTTCGGTCAAACATCTTGGATACTCTTCATTCAGCTCACCAAGGAGTTTCCTCAATGACGTCTAGAGCCGAATCATCTGTTTTCTGGCCAGGGATCACTACTGCAATCACAACTCTTCGAGACAAGTTCTCTCAATGTAATCGCATGGCTCCTTCACAGCCATCTGCACCGCCAACTTCTCCTGTATACCCTGTTTATCCATTTCAATGTGTATGTGCTGACTACTTTCATTACAAAGGCATCAACTACCTTGTAATTGTTGACAGATACTCAAACTGGCCTATCGTCGAAAGGGCAAACAATGGCGCACAAGGACTTGTTGAATCTCTACGCCGGTCCTTCGTAACATATGGTATTCCTGATGAACTTTCTTCAGACGGAGGACCTGAATTCACGGCATCAGCTACTAGACAGTTTCTCAAAACCTGGGGTGTCAGCCATCGATTATCATCTGTTGCGTTCCAACATAGCAATAGTCGAGCGGAGATAGGCGTTAAAACGGTCAAACGAATGATTAGCGACAATACAGGATCAAATGGAGAACTCGACACTGATAAATTTCAGCGGGCAATGTTGCAGTATCGCAATAATCCAGACAGAGATACTAAGTTGTCTCCAGCAATGTGCGTTTTTGGAAGGCCTCTTCGTGACTTCATTCCCATTCTTCCTGGGCGCTACAGGCCTCATGACACATGGCATGACACTCTGTTGAAAAGAGAGGATGCATTACGAAACCGGCATATGAAAATTTCTGAGAAATTATCCGAACATACAAAGCACCTCCCACCCTTGAAAGTGGGAGATTGTGTGAGAATCCAAAATCAGATCGGACCAAATCCTCCAAAATGGGATAAAACAGGTTATGTCGTAGAAGTACGTCAATTTGATCAGTATGTGATCCGTTTAGATGGCTCTGGGAGAGTCACACTGCGTAATAGGAAGTTTCTTTGCAAATACGTACCCGTAAATGCACTACTCGAGAAACCGACAATTGATGACGATTTAATTCTCCAAGCAAAACAATATGAAAACAAGTTGCCAGTGTCCAAAAAGCACCACGAACGTTTGAAACCTGATGGCACGCAGACGCCTGTAATGCCCTCTCGGCCATCATTTGATATACCAAAGTCGACAATGGACACCGATCAAATGAAAATCAGTTCAGACAATGAAACCATTGATCATTCCGTGAATGATTCACCAGAGCAAATGCAATCCCCGCCAACGCAAAGTGTATCTGATAAGCAATCTAATGATTCAACGCCAAAACCTCAAGCAAAGCAAAATCAAGTTTTACAAGCTAATCCTGATGCTGATATTACAACACCGAGACGTTCAACACGTAAAAAAACGGAATCTGTGTGGTTACGTGATTACATTCACAACGTTGGGGCAGAATAATCCCCAGGCTGGAGGGCAGTCTACCCTATGAAGGCCGATTTAGATTTATTAGCATTTGATTTGTTTATGTATAAGTGAAAACAGGAGCATTTCACATTTCATTCTAGTCCGAGTTTGTGTAGTTAGTTTATGACACTAAATTTTCAGTCATCGAAATTTCTCTAGAGACATATCAATGACTTGCGGGGGATAGAGGAATATAAACTTTACATGACACAATCATCTAGTTCATTAAGCTCTGTTCTCTTTGTTTACATGGTAACTAACAGTATTCTCCTTGTTTCAGATCTCCATCATTTCTGATGTTGAATAAAGACATGAGAAAACAGTAGTGTACTCATTGCATANCACAGATGATACCTAAAAGCAATTAATTATTCAACGGCTAATATATATTTTTTTTCTTTCAAATTCACAAATCACATTTTTGCATAGGGAAAAACAAACAAGAAGAAAAATTTTAGCAAAATATATATATCATCAACTTACTAAACCAGATCGTGTGAAGCTTATTTAGCAAATTACCAGTTAGGCAATTCCTAAAATACTAGCAAAACCACATTTACTAAGATTTTGATGTACATAAAGATTAGTTTGCACATATGAATCAATAAAATTTGATAAACGCGACAGGTCACAAAACAGAATATTATAAATACACTGAATTTTCACTTTGAAAATATTTTTTTTCAATGTTTTATATGCTTTACACGAGGGTGCAGGTTGGCATTTTGCATGCAAAATTCTATTAAGGTAGTTCGACGCTAATACACGGCGCATTCGATTGGCGCATTTGCGAAACACGAGTCGGATGCGGAATTGACTTGATTTTCAAACCGGAATATTCCTGTATTGGCCTATTCACTGTGACGTCATAATAAATTGGCATACACTTTTCCTCGAATTAGCTCCCTTTTCCCATAAATATTGTCTTTTTCGTAAACTATATAAAATATCTCTCTTAATCGAACGGTGACATATAGATTTTTTCAGCGTAACAGATAGCTTAAGTGTATATCTCTGAAATATCAAAAAATTTTAAAAATCTGTCTGATATTTATTTTATATGAAAGATAAACAATAAGCATTTTATGACAGTTCCATATATATTCTTTGTAAATATTGCTGAAAAATACTGAATTTGGCCTAATTTTCAAAGCCAGATAACAGGAAAAGATGATCGGTGACATATCATTTTTATTTTATTTTTTGAATATATAGGTTAAGACCTACAAAATATCTTAAAAGAAAAAAATTCTGTCTGAAATTTTTATTAGGATCGAACTACCTTAAGTAGGTAATCTTTTGTATAAGTATTAGCTTGGTGCCGAATGCAAGACAGGGCTAAAACTCATACCTCATGTTGCTTATTTTTCCATAGGCTTAACGATAATTAACATAAAGAGAGGTATTAGAAAATGACTAAATACCGAAGTTACTGTGAATTTAAATTCTGCATATGCGCATTTCGACAACTTATGTCTCTTAAGTGCAGATAAAATCTAAACGTTTGGAATGAGCTATTTCAGTGGTATGAAGCAATGTTCAATTTGAGAAAAAAAAATCAAATAATATAATTGCAAATGTTCCGGTTTTGAAAGGTACCAAAGAAATTATGCTTTTACCAAATTTTTTTTTGTTAAATCAGTTCGCCGATTTAGCGTCTTAATTCAATCTCATCCTTTTCTGCCAAACAATCCAACACTTTCACTGAAAAAAAAACTTCAGTTAAGTATATACGAGTTCCCGCTGATTAAATGCAATGAAAAATATTGATTAAGGGAGTTCGAGTTTCTGAAACGAAAAATCTTGACTTTTGCTTTGAAATGCTATGGTAAGGGGACAACATATTAAGCGATTTTTTTTTTTTTTTTTGAAAATTCATGTCAGAATTTTTATATACAAGACGTCAAAATTTTGACAGGAAGTTTTTCTCTAGAGTTTCCTTTATTTTAAATTAGCTGATAAGATGTAACAAATATGACAAAATAACTTGATAAAATTCCGTACAATATTTATCTAATGCATTTAAAGTGAGCTAATGCCTTTGACCAAGAAAATATGATCAAAATGCAAAAACATTTAACCCTGTTTGAAATTAAGGATATCGAAAATTTCTGAAAACTGAAGTTCACACTTCCTTAAAAGTAATTTTGCATGCAGAAACTGACAAAATGAAGAATACCTGGATGAATCGTTGTTCAATGTACTTTTGCTCTTTAAATTTTTTCACTTTTCGGTAATTATCTGGAGAGATCTTTCCAAATAAAAATAACTGAGAAGCATAATGCACATGCCAAATTCAATAAAAAAAAGTTATAAAACATCAAAAACCTTTAAGACTTCTCTGGATTCGTCATATTAACAGAAGAGCTCGCATTGGGAAAAGCTAGTGTATAAAAATTGAAGTGTCTACCAAAATCAGATGAGAAAACAGTTTCTAGAACCTTCGAAAAAGTGTGATTAGATCAAGACAATTAACGGAAATGTGGTATCCAAAATGATACTTTGACGATTTATTTGGAAGAAAAACTGCAATGAAATTTTATGATATATTTCAAATTCTATTTTTCATTCAGCTCTCTTGAATCTCGGAGCCTAAAAACCGTTGACATAAGATACAGAGTATAAGACTACATATAAGGGGCTCGACCTGAGTAGGCGAAATATTTCCACTCGTTTGATTTTTGTAAATAGTTGCATCATTTAACATGTACAAGTTCATAATACTTTAAACAATTTTCGACAATATTTGCCGTTCTTTTCTCTTTTTATGCTTTCCTAAAAATCATCTTTACCTCATTTTATTTGGTCCGTCCAGGAATCGATTTCAGTGTTCAAAGATGGGGGGTGGTAATAATAAAATTACCGATCAAAATTGTCAAGAGCAAAAGAGACAAATCAGGGGACTTTTTACATTACTTTAAATACAAAGTTTTGTGTATTGACAATTGTAAAAGTAATATGCAATATTAGAAAAACAATTGAATAGTTTGGACTGAATTACATAAATGTGGTCATTTGTATCTTTTTCCTTTTCAAAATCATTCGAAACAACGGCAGTAGAATACCGAATGAACAAAGGAGTGAAATTTACAAAAAAATTGAAGTCCAAAGGCATGGCCACAACGAGAACACAGTAACAATTACGCCAGAAACAAAACAACGACGCTAGATAGACACAAAGCACAGAAACAGAAATTACAACATTCAAAACAAAGCACTCACAGTGTGAACTCTGAGAGGGACATCAGGTGCTCCGGAAGGGTAAGCATGCCCTGCTCTGTTAACAGCACCAGTCACACTGTGAGTAGGTCAATCAAGGAAAATGTCAAAGTCGGTAGTGAAATCCAGGGAGACATGAATCTAGTCGAAATCGAAAAATCGAAATGATTAACCTCTCTCTAAATTTTTATGTTTGCTATATGCAATTATTGGTTCCTTCGTAAACAAATTTTAAATTTTTTTAATATTTACAAACTGACGTTTTTATATTTTTTTCTTTACTTTTAGATATCAATGTAGAAATTACTGTAGTCGCTATAAACTACTTAGTGCAAGGTGATTATTTTCAAGAGAAAATGAATATATATTTCCTGTTTGTTACTGTGACATTTAAGTATTGTTCATATCAAGTGCAATAAATGTGTTTTTTTTATATTTATAGATGATCGATGCTAAACAGAATTAGCTCCCATGCATAACCCTCTTAGATTTACACCATTAAACATACTGAGAAATCACCAGTATAACTCGGGATCATAGACAGATATGAAATGTCAGCGTCACAAATGAAAATTAACATTTTCAGCTAGATGCAAATCTGGGAAGCCGAAAAAAGATGGTGAAGACAGAATTCAATATGGCGACCAAAAGAATATTTTGAGAAACAATAAACGATTTTAACAGTTTTTGCAGGAAAATGTGCTGGATTTTTGCAAATACTGTGGAAGTACTTTTATTCGTGGGCATCAATTTTCCTGGTTTTCATAAATATCACTATTTCGTGGGTACTTAAATTCGTGATTCAAATTCAATACTTAAAAACTCTTTGGAAAAATGCATTTCGTTGGGAACTTAATTTCGTGGTTTGAGCGAACCACGAAAACCACGAAAATTGGAACCCCACGTACAACAGTACTTTCACAGCAATACAAACTAACAACATATCCGTGGCAGACGATTTTTTTCAGAGATTTGAGCATTGAGTTCATACCCAAATCGCCTTTGAATTGACAAAAGTAGTCTTTCGAGAAATTATTGAATAACAACTGATGTTGTAATTTTTTTTTATAAACTGTCTTTAAAAGTTATATTATTCAATTTATGACAACGAAAACAAAAAACTAATAATTAATAGTCAAGTAAAATTTAAAAAATATAAATAGTTTTGACAAAATTATTCTTGTGCTCCTTTTCGTTCGATTGGTCGCTGCAACTGGAACTGAAAGAACATGTGCAGAACTGCCCAACAAAGCGCACCGACTGTCAGTAGGTCAATCAAGGTTAAAGTCAAACCCGGTAATGTCTAGAGAGAGAGAGAGAGAGAGAGAGAGTTTGCACCGTTAGTGCTTTAGTTTTTTTTGTTTTTATGTCGCCCCAGACGTAGTCGGGACGACATATTGTTTTTTGTCCGTTTCTTTATTATTATTATTTTTATTCTTTCTTCCACTTCTTTTTGTCCGGGAGATTTCTCAAAGATGCCTGGACAGAATTCAATCATACTTGGTACAAAGTTGGAACACTATCTGAAGTTGTGCAATCAAGAAAATTTTTCCTCAAATTTGCCGCCATTTCCAAGATGGCCGCACGAATACGAAAAATTCGAATTCGGTCCAATTTCAACTAAAATTGATATTTTCTCAATGATGCAGATTTCAATCATATTTGGTACAAAGTTGGATCACCTTGAGGAGATGTGCATGCACCGGAAAAATTTTTCAAAATGGCCGCCATTCAAGATGGCTGCCAAAATACGTCAAAATTTCAACATTGTCGGATTTCAATGAAAATTGATTTCTAGGTAGATTTTGACGCTGCGAACAACATGGAATCATCGAATTGGCTGCCAGGGGCGACACCAGCTATTGCTTGCAATTGCAAATCTAGTTTGTATTTGTTGTTGTTGTATATGTAGTGTTTGTGTGTTTAATGGGCATGTAGTGTCTTTGGTCTTCCGTCTTCTGGTGTTCTTGCTTTCGCCTTGTTTCTGGACTTTTATTTATGTAATTGTTTGCATTTTTCCTTTGGTTTTCTACTGCCGTTATTACGTATTGAGATGAATTACCGTGATTTTTTTTATTACTGAATTTGGGATTTGGACTTTCCCAATTCTTCATTTTTGCTTCAGTATTCGTTTGCCGATATATTGCAATCTAAATCTAAGATGGACAAACTAAAATAAAGACAAAATATGAAAAAAGAAAGGAAATTGGGTTAATGTCAAAGAGACAACATCCTATATCCACTGATATCTAGGGGTCACCGTACGGTCTTCAACACAGTGAGGAACCTCACACCATATAGCAAGCCCTAAATGGCCCCCAAAAGGTAAAAAGTGAATAAATCAATGGAAACAAACCACATCCAATAATCCAAATATCAAGAAACTAAAATTTTATAAGAAGACAAGGACAAGCCAATGACCAACATATTCCTGACTTGGGACAGGCGCAAACATTGCGGTGGGGTTAAACTCGTTTTCCTGGATCCAAACCCTCCCCCTATGTGTTGTGAATGGCTAAATATAAATACACAAAAAAACTCACAGTACAAATCAAACTAGAAAAAAGTCCAACTTATCAAGACGAGTACCCTTACAATGAAGTACATAAAACATGAAGACAATACACACAGGTACTGTCCGGACAAATGCTCGCAGTTACTGGCAGCTAGCTAGGGACATAAGTTCTGTTGACTATGATATCAAGCCTTCTTACATATGAAACTTCAATTGATATACTTCTTAATAGATTTGGTATGACAACATCATCAATTATGAAAGAAGAACATGATATTGTGCAATGCCAAATACTGCCAATATGAAAAATTGTTTAACTTTAGTTATGGTGTAAAGCATTTAGGAGATGATCAATATTTTTGGCCAACAAAACCCAGAAGTAAAGATTTAACAACAATGCTGTATTTATATCCTTTATGAATACGTTTGTTCACATAACTAAATACCGAAGTCACTGTGAATTTACTTTCTGCAAATGCGCATTTCGACAACTTATGTCTCATCAGTGCAGATAAAATCTAAACGTTTGGAAGACCATGAACTCAAAGATGTTAAAAAATTGATAGAGAACAAATAACCAAAGTGATCTAAATTTAAAACCAAAATCAGCTAAGGATAGAGCTTTGCATGAGGGAGATACTCCTTAGTTTTCAACAAAATTTTCAAAATTTTAGATATTGGAAGGTTTAAAAAAAAATCGGCTGTCGGGTCAGCACCGAAGTACTGACTACTGGGCTGGTGAATACCCTCGGGGACTAACAGCCCACCAGCAGTGGCATCGACCCAGTGGTAGCAAATAACTAAGTACCGAAGTCACTGTTAATTTACTTTCTGCATATGCGCATTTCGACAACTTATGTCTCATCAGTGCAGATAAAATCTGAACGTTTGGAAGACCATAAACTTAATGATGTTTAAAAACTGATAGAGAACAAATACCCAAAGTAATCTAAATTTAAAGCCAAAATCAGCTAAGGATAGAGGATTAATAAGTTTGGAAGGACAATTTTTGAATTTATGCGCTTTGTAAATGATATTGCCATAGAAGTTTGGATGTGAAATGCCCTGATGTATAAGGGCCCTGCATGTAGAACCAAATTTTCTAAATAGGTCAATGTATCTAGAATAAAATTTAGAGAATGTTTTTATCAATTTATGATATCTAAACCCTTGATGTATATATATATGAAAAAACAATGTTTCCCTTAGTAGATGCGACAATTCCAGCACTTGAAAGGCAATTTTTGCAAATTTTTTTATGTGACCGTTTATGTCTGTTGATTAACGTAATCAGTTTTTTTACTTGAATGTGGCAGTTTCTGTTTGATTACTTCTAAAAGATATATAATTATGTGAGCAATTTTACTGCTCCTGTAATTTTTCTTATTTTTCTTATCCATTTTCTTATTTCATTTTGTAATGAATAATAGGTTGTTTTGCATCTATGGAAAGAAAAATTAACAGCAAAAATATCCATCATTACTTACTCATTAAAAGTATGATAAACAGAAAGGTTGAGACACCAGCTCCTATATAAAACATAACGGACAAGTTATAGCCAATCTCTTCTAGGAGTTCACTGGACGGCACCAGTAATGGTGGAACCGCAGAACCAAGTGCGTTACCAGCCTACAACACATGATGTAGATGTAACAAACTGTCATGTATTTTATTGTTTAACGAATATGGAAAGAAAACCCACCCATAAATGTTTTTGTCGTCTTTTTTTAAATTACTGCATCGATAACAGATATTGAAATTAATGAAAGTACCTACTAATAGAGGAGGGGTCGATGGGTTTATTTCGTTCTCCGTGATCGGGGATTTCAATTCCCCGTGATTCATTTCCATTTCATTAATTTGTCGTGAATCGTTATTAGAACATTGTTTGATCCGTGATTGACAAAATGAATTTACCGTGAACTGTGATTGGTCCGAATAATTTTTTCGTGATTCGCAATAAGATGTTTAAAAATTGATAGAGAACAAATAACCAAAGTGATCTAAATTTAAAACCAAAATCAGCTAAGGATAGAGCTTTGCATGAGGGAGATACTCCTTAGTTTTCAACAAAATTTTCAAAATTTCGATATTGGAAGGTTTCAAAAATAATCGGCTGTCGGGTCAGCACCGAAGTACTGACTACTGGGCTGGTGAATACCCTCGGGGACTAACAGTCCACCAGCAGTGGCATTGACCCAGTGGTAACAAATAACTAAATACCGAAGTCACTGTTAATTTACTTTCTGCATATGCGCATTTCGACAACTTATGTCTCACCAGTGCAGATAAAATCTAAACGTTTGGAAGACCATAAACTTAATGATGTTTAAAAACTGATAGAGAACAAATAACCAAAGTAATCTAAATTTAAAGCCAAAATCAGCTAAGGATAGAGGATTAATAAGTTTGGAAGGACAATTTTTGAATTTATGCGCTTTGTAAATGATATTGCCATAGAAGTTTGGATGTGAAATGCCCTGATGTATAAGGGCCCTGCATGTAGAACCAAATTTTCTTAATAGGTCAATGTATCTAGAATAAAATTTAGAGAATGTTTTTATCAATTTATGATATCTAAACCCTTGATGTATATATATATATGAAAAAACAATGTTTCCCTTAGTAGATGCGACAATTCCTGCACTTGAAAGGCAATTTTTGCAAATTTTTTTATGTGACCGTTTATGTCTGTTGATTAACGTAATCAGTTTTTTACTTGAATGTGGCAGTTTCTGTTTGATTACTTCTAAAAGATATATAATTATGTGAGCAATTTTACTGCTCCTGTAATTTTTCTTATTTTTCTTATCCATTTTCTTATTTCATTTTGTAATGAATAATAGGTTGTTTTGCATCTATGGAAAGAAAAATTAACAGCAAAAATATCCATCATTACTTACTCATTAAAAGTATGATAAACAGAAAGGTTGAGACACCAGCTCCTATATAAAACATAACGGACAAGTTATAGCCAATCTCTTCTAGGAATTCACTGGACGGCACCAGTAATGGTGGAACCACAGAACCAAGTGCGTTACCAGCCTACAACACATGATGTAGATGTAACAAACTGTCATGTATTTTATTGTTTAACGAATATGGAAAGAAAACCCACCCATAAATGTTTTTGTCGTCTTTTTTTAAATTACTGCATCGATAACAGATATTGAAATTAATGAAAGTACCTACTAATAGAGGAGGGGTCGATGGGTTTATTTCGTTCTCCGTGATCGGGGATTTCAATTCCCAGTGATTCATTTCCATTTCATTAATTTGTCTTGAATCGTTATTAGAACATTGTTTGATCCGTGATTGACAAAATGAATTTACCGTGAACTGTGATTGGTCCGAATAATTTTTTCGTGATTCGCAATGAGACCCCCCATCAGGCCCCTCATAGAGTGTTTAATTACCATGTGTTTTGGCTGATTTTCACCTGTCCAACTTACTTTGAAATGAAAATTTCTGTTGTTATTAAGAATGTACATACTTTAATTAATTGAACATTTTTTGTTGTCAAATAACTAAAGACCGAAGTTACTGAATACTGGGCTGGTGAATTCCCTCGGGGACTAACAGTCCACCAGCAGAAGTATCGACCCAGTGGTAACAAATAACTAAATACCGAAGTTACTGTGAATTTATTTTCTGCATATGCGCATTTCGACAACTCATGTCTCTTCAGTGCAGATAAAATCTAAATGTTTGGAAAACCATAAATTCAAAAATGTTAAAAACTGATAGGGAACAAATAACCAATATGATCTAAATGTAAAGCCAAAATAAGCTAAGGACAGAGCTTTGCATGAGAGAGATACTCCTTAGTTTTCATCGAAATTTACAAAAAATTAGATATTGCAAGGTTCCAAATAGTGTCGGCATTCGGGTCAGAACCGAAGTACCTACTACTGGGCTGGTGAATACCCTCGGGGACTAACAGTCCACCAGCAGAAGTATCGACCCAGTGGTAACAAATATCTAAATACCGAAGTTACTGTGAATTTATTTTCTGCATATGCGCAATTTCGACAACTTATGTCTCTTCAGTGCAGATAAAATCAAAACGTTTGGAAAACCATATATTCAAAAATGTTAAAAAACTGATAGAGGACCAAAAAACATTAAATGTGTTTATTATTACATATTTTACGGAAGGATATGGAGTAAATGAACACGAGACAATAACACATATGATAACTCCAACTGCAATAATTTTAATGAGCTGTATGGCCATTTCGGAAATCTATTCCTCATCAGCAGCACTAGAACCCAAACAAAGGAAATCACTAATTTGAAAAAATGTTAAAATGCATAAAACCAAATGAAATCCGAATATTCAGTAATATCAAATATAGCTAAGGACAAAACTACGATGGTGGGAGTTAATCTTCGGTTTTAGAATTTACATAACTTTAGATAGTAGTAATCTCTGTTTTTTGGGGGGGATTTTTTTGGCATTTTTTAAAATTTTTCTTTTTATATAAAGGGCAAAATGATTGGTTGCTTAAGAAACCGGCAAATTGTACAAACACAAATATGGACAAGCACGAGAGACAATGACAGAATCGGAAGCTTGGCAGCTTAAAGCCTTTTCCTTCTTCACAGAGCAAATAATACCTCGGTTATATGCTGTGGAGTCTACGTTGGTAAACATCTCAGTCATCAATGAAATTCTGATTTCTTTTTACTGAATTGAACAAATAAAGAGATATGGAGTAAATATACACATGATAAAATCCCTTTAAATACATGGTAAGATTAAGCAAATGAATTAAACAATACTTTGGTCGTTGTTCTTCATCTTGAAGTATTGCTGTAATTTCTTTTATACATTTCAAAATACCAAATCTATGGAGTACTTCTAGTCATAATTGTCGAATATTATTGACCTAGATGTGACTTTAGTTTACCTTGTGCATTAAACACTTGAAGTCGAAAAATTTTCACAACATACCGCCAGAAAGCAAAGTGTCTGTGAACCTCGTATTGATAGAAGTAATTGCTGGAGGAAAGAAAATCCCTGTTTTGTCCGCAAAAAAATGCCAGGCGCGTTGGCAAGGCAAAACTAAACAAGAGTTGTCAGAAGACAACATATCTCGACAGAAATTAGAGTGACCGCAATGGAAAATAAATTTGAAAGTTATACATTTTCGTAATCTCAATGTTTTAAAAATTTTCAAGTGTGATATAAGGAAGTCATATGCCAAAAAAGGAACTCTGTTCAACTAAAAGAACAACTGCTAGAAGCAGGTTCGTTTTTTCTTTTTCTTTATTATTTTTTTTATAATTGCCCGCATCGTGATTTCAAGGTCAAAATGTCTAAAACTATGATAATGCCTATAATCTTTCATCATATTGAAGTCACATACCACATATAATTACCAAATCACTGGACAACTAACTTCTGAAAGTAATGTGCCCTAAGAACAAGGTCAAAGTCAAAATGCCTACAGATATGGCAACGCTAGAAATCGCTTACCATATAAGAAAGTCACATCAAAAATATGAACACAATACCATTAGATGTCTATCTTTTCGCAGCAAGAGTTACTTTTTTAATGCCCTTAAAGCAAAGTCAAGGTCAAAATGTCTACAAAATGGTACCATCAGAAAGCTTTCATTACAAGGAAGTCATACCAAATATGAACACCCTACCACTAAAAAACTTAATTCTAAACATGTGTACAAAAATGGTATCATCAGAAAGCTCTCATCCCAATTGGAAAGGCATGTACCGAATATTAACAACCTACCACTAAACAATTTGATTCTAGAAGTAAGTTTAAAGCTTTAAAAAAAGATTCTCAGAGCAAGGTCAAGGTCAAAATTTCTACAAATATTGTACCATCAGAAAGGTCTTATCACTAGAAAGTTGCATTCCAAATATGAAACAACTAAATTCAAAGCAAAGTTAAAGTTTTTAAAAATCATGATGTCGACGAAAGGTCAAGGTCAAAGTGTCTATCAATATGATACAGCTATGATGCTCTTATAACGAAGTTATATACCATATATGAACATCCTACCTTCTAGAGGCAAGATTAAAGTTTTTTTTCCAATTGCCCTAAAGGCAAAGTAAAGGTCAAAATGTCTACATGTATGGTACCACGAGGACATATCAAATATCAACATCCAAAAGTACATACACGCAAAAAATGGAAATTACAAATGGTTTTGAGTAGGGGGTGCAGATTTTTTTTACAATTCATTTCTTTTGCCGCAAATACAAATCAATTAATGGAACGCGGAAATAGAAAGGTTGTAAGGAAATCCTCTAGCATAAGGCTTGACTGTACACTTAAATCATTGAGACTTGAGAAGATTATTCTTCCGTTTGTAAAGCTTTCAGATTTAAAGTAATAGAAATGCAATTATTTTTGCCTGCATGTGTGTGTGTGTGTATGTCTGTTATTCATGTTCAAGTTTAACTCGGTTAACAGAATGTTTTGAAATCTTTTTTTTTAATTGAATTGCCAAAAATGTCTGTCATTACCACATCTGAAATTTACCAATGAAACTGTAGCTTCTGAGATTTAAAACCGTAATGATAAAGCCAGTGACTGAATACTTCGATGCAACGAGGGTAACTAGAATCCACCGAATCTCTACGTGAAGGTATAATTGTGATAGGATAAAATAAAGCAAACTTTATCTCAGTAGTCTTCGTTTTGGACTATTCATTTTTAAAAATTTTTGAAGCACTGAAATATTTAATATTCAATGTTCATTTAAATTCTTCAACTGTTTTTAAATGAATAATTTTACCTGGACACCAATAAGACCAATCGCCGTTGCTGTGGAAACTTGATTCTGCCCATACCATACAGCAGCTATTCTTGCTGGCAAACTGAGTGTAAAAACTTGAGCGATAGCACAAACTATTTGTCCAGTCATGAGAACACCAAATCGTTCAGGAGCAACTGAAACCACTTTGATCCATGCACCAACAGCATTTAAAAATGAACCACATAAAACAGCAACACGGAGTCCTGTCCTCTGGAGGAACCACATTGAGGGGAAGATGAGTACAACATACGTTAACATATAAATTAAGGACAACCAGTCTAATGCCTGGTGTTTTTGTAATGTGTCGTCTGGCAAGCTAGAGTTGTAATACGTCAATATGACGTCACCGATGATGTTGAGGTGGAGCCAGTGGTAGGCATTGATTGAAAGATAGAACGAAAAAACGAAAATAATAACCCATCGACGTTTGTATAAACGAAATTCCATTGATAGCTTCAAATCATCAGTCGAAGTCAAGAATTTTGGCAACGTTGACTTTTCCTGCATTTCAGTCTAAATTCTGCGCAATATAATCTAGCAAAAACAAAACGTAGAGGTTTAATTTAAAAAATAAAAATAATATAAGTAGTCATATATTTATATTATTTTACCCCGAGGAGATACTTTATGGCGAATATTTTATCCCGTGCGCCAGCGATTATATAAATATATGGCTACTGCTAATTATTTCTCCAATAGGACTCTCACACGATTTCGAGTAGAAGAAATCGTCCTAGTATACATCAATGAAACGCCATTTTTCGCTGTAAGTTGGTCTGTGATGTTGCAAAAAATGACGTAAAACTATCTATGACGTTATCGAAATTAGGCTTACTGTCATTTATTTATGAAGTTACCCATAAGTATCTTTACCACAGGTTTGGATAAATAACAGTAAAGAAATATGGGAGGAGGGTGGAGGAGCGGAAAGCTGGAAATGTAACAGGTAGAGTGGATCGCTTGAAGAAACGGAATTAGATATGGGAGCTGGTCGGAAGCTACCGTGCCCATTTTAATGGCTAACTGAAGATGGTTACATATCAACGATATGATATAACAAAATTAACTAACCAACTAAATATATAGTGTAGAAATGCACTTAAAGCTAAACAAACGTGGACAGTTTCAGTGCAGAATACTCTTAAAACGCTCTCAATTATATGAGGGCCTCAACGAAGTTCTAATTGAGTCATACTCTCTAAATAAAGCATTTATGGTTACTGATTTCAGATGCAATAATATTATATGTTTCATTTTATACAGCAAAAACACATTGACCCTTTATAACCACCCTGAATAAATTACTATGCCACTTATGTGGTAAATATTAATGTTATCTCTCATTTTTGCTTTAATTTGCAAATGTATAATTGAATAAAAAATGGCTTTCACGCTTTAAAATTAAAAATACAAGAAAAAAGATAATAAATAATTTGCCAAACATCTTACCACATTAGTGATATTTTACAAAAGTATTTCTTATATGTGATGAATGAACAAATGGAGGCCGTCACACAGGTGCGATTTACATGGGTGACATGTATTCATTACAATAAAAAAATATCTCCTTTTACAGCATAAGGCTTGCACAAGCATATTAAATTAACAGCTTGTAAATATATCACGGTATTCAATAGTATGTTTACAATGCATTTATATGATTTTAATCTGAGGGTGCATTCCAATTGTAGACGGAGACCATGATTCCCCTAAGAAAATTCTCTTGTGTCACCACCGGGAATCAAATCAGGGACATCTAGCACTCCAGTCAGGCACCCGACCGAGCGAGCTAAAGAATCGATCCGTATGACCAGTCAATTTACTTGCTATTAATTGTACTACCTACTAGAACGCAGGTAGGCTGCTGTTGTCACACAGTAAAAGGGTCCAAAATCTAGGTGAAATTTTAAACTAAAAGTTGGTCGGAATGATAGACAAATACATATTCAAATATTGCTGCCTGTCATGATGCCAGAGTAAAAGTGCGTTATGTGTGTATACATTTACCTTCTTATTCCATTTTTTTTAAACTCCTGTCCCAAATCAGGAATATGTTGGTCAATAGCGTGTCCTTGTCTTCTTATAAAATTTTAGTGAATTGATATTCGGGTTACTAGGTGTGGTTTGTTTCCGTTGATTTATTCACCTTTTTACTTTTGGGGCCATTTAGGGCTTGCTATATGGTGTGAGGTTTCTCATTGTGTTGAAGACCGTACGGTGACCCCTAGATGCTTTTTTTGTCGTTTTAACCTGGAGATAGGTTGTTGTCTCCTTGACATTTACCTCATTTTCTTTCTTTTTCATATATGCAAATACCTCATTTCCTTTCTTTTTCATTTATGCAAAGTGTGTATAATGTAATGTGATGATGTCAGCTTTTATAATAAAAATGATTATTTGACATTTCTAAAACATAAACATGTATGTAATAATTCAATTTTGAATGTAAGGCATTTTTCTGATTGGTTAAAATGTTTAAGTTTTTATCCAATAAGCCAAATCAGAAACACATAATTAACAGAGATTGGCAACTTGATATAATTAACAGAGATTGGCAACTTGACGAATTCTCGTGAAATCACGACGCGAACGAGACTTCGATAAAACTTCCACTTCACAAACATTAATCGCTAATATTTCGATAATATATAAAAATATTATAATAAAACTATCCAAACACAACCAACATGGTAAAATACTTTCCAGTTTTCATAAGAAGGAAGTTGTAATCACGGAAATAAAGGAGGGTTTCAAAAGTAAACAAGGCATATCACGATCTTTGTCGTCAGATTTCCACATGAAACACCACTATAAAATAATTAAGAGAAAAAAATGCACTTTTCGGTTTAGAAATATGTCGACTAAATTAAAAGAAGATCCATGTTTGCTGTGATTAATATGGGGTGATAGGAGAGTTGCCAATCTCTGTAATTATATATCTCTGGCCAAATGCTGTGTTTACGTGACGTCACAAAGAGAATTTCCACATTTCTGACCATTTTATCAGCATTATATTAATTTATAAGAAATGGCTAAAATTTATTTTGGGCTTATCAACTCGTAAACTCAATAGACCATATCCGAGTTCTGGTGTTCAGATTCACCAGTTGTTGTTTGTCCGCCCTACGTCACAAACGTGTCCGCCCCATGTGACCAACTTCAAGACGTTTTGGGCTTTATGACGTGACGTTTTCTTTACTGTGACGTATTGAAAGGTAGTCTGGTAAATCCAAATACCATAGGTCGGATATGGTCTATTTTTGACTCTTCACATTTAACATAATTTGGTTTACATGCTGAAAATACATAACGAGTAAACTGATATATATTGTACATTTGTACCTGCCGTAAAAAATTTGACACCTTGTATACGTATGCAGTTACATTCATGTGGAGTTTTTGCACGCTTGGGAGATTGCGTACATGGGTACTCAAAACTACATTTAAAGTCCTAGTCAGACAAACATATTGATACTGATGAGTCAACTTTAGAATAAGAACTATTTACTATACTGTTTGTTAATGTCTAGGAATTTCTCTTTGTTATTCATTATTCGTCTTTGTGAAGTTTTACATTTTTGCTGAAACAATCAAAAGAAACTGAACACAAAATAGTTTCTGTATTTGTTGAAAAAAAGAATAATGCAGATTTAAGATCGGGACATCTTTCACGAATGTAAGAAATTTTGTCTTTGTTTCGAGTTGAGTGTATAGCGAAACGAAAGAAATTCTTACACAAGCGTAAGATATTCTGTCGAATGCGAGTTTTTATTTCCTACGTACGACAAGAAACATCTGGAAATATATAATGCGAGAGTATCGTTGTCGCCATTTTAGTGTAAAAAAGAGGATAACAGGAAACATCTACAATGACTGAAAAATACAATCACATGCCCTATCTGCTAGGGAACTTCACAGGAAAAAACACAAAAGACAAACGTAAACAACGATAGGAACTCTTGACAGCCGGACTTGGTATCGGCACTAGCAAAAGGCAGCGGTAGGGTTAAACCGGTTTATGGGTACTCAAACCTGTTTTTTATCTGTAACGTTTAACTATAGTAAAATAAACATACGAATAAACAACCGTTTTTGTAACATTTTTTTTCAATATGAAATTGATGTTCCCATGCTTCAGTTTTCTACTTTAAGATAGTAGACCAGGCGAAGGTTTTGTTGAAAATTGAATTATAGGATTTTCATCTAGAAGAAATTAAATGAAGCTATATTTAAAGCTATGCTTTATAACGTAACTATTTTCTTTTTACTGCAAATTAACCCTTAATGCATGTCTATGATGATTTTTCTCTCATATTTAGATCTGCAAATTTTAGTAATTTATAGCTTTTTATGCCAATTCTTATACATCTACAGCCCTGTAATATATGCCTTGTGATGAACAGAATTCCTAAGATAGGGGTGTTTTTAACCATAAATAAAAACAAATCTTACGGTGAAAGTTCTCAAAACTTTTTCTAGAAGTATATTAGTACATATTTGTTGCATAGTGCAAATCTAAAGAAAATTGAATTTGTGGAAAAATTTGGGGTTACCCGGATCTACTTCCTTAATTGATGAATAATGTGAAACTGGCAGAAAAATCTGTGTGATTAGAAAAGTATATCATTGTATTACAAAAAGCGTTATTAAAAACGAAAGTTGAATGGATGAGAACCGTTTTTGTAATATTCTTTGCACTATGCAAATTCTTAAGTTGTCTACTTTTATTAAAGTAAAACGTAAAACTAGTAGAAAAGTGCTTAATAAATGTTATGGTAAAGCAAGTGAGACCTGAGCCGTCACCCCCTCCCCCCCCAAAAAAAAGAATACTCCAGAGACCATAGTCATCACTCAAGTCAGTCACAGGCAAGCGAAAATGGGCAAATGTCCATAGAACAATCGTACATTTCAATTTTTTCTTCAAAATGAAAATAATGTGTCAATACCTCTGTTGATGCTTTTAAAATGGAGAAGATCATTATCCATTGATAGTAAAACCAAACAGTACAACTGTTAAAACAAATACGATAACGTGTTAAAATTCTCACATTTTATAAAGACATTCTGATCTCTAGAAGAATCTAATATTCACTCTTTCCCTTCACAATAAATGTGTCCATAAATACATTTTTGTTCTCTCTGTTTGTTCACAATCACACATCCATGAAGTAATAAAAACATGAATGAAGGACAGAACAATAAAAAGGGTTCTACCATGTGGTCTCATTTGCGTTTACGCCGTATACTCAAATAGAGCTGTTCTTAAATTCCCCTAGTTATCTTACTTATTTACCAATGAAAGGATATGGGGTAAATGCACATGAGACAAAGTCTTTACAAACACATAACAGAACCAAGCGATGGAACAACTCTTTTATTGTTTATCTTGAAGTCGCTAGGAAACCTTCAACAATGAGCTTTGCTTATAACTCATAGTAAATTCAAAAAGGTCCCTATTACTGGTTTGTTTGGGAGGAATTACGTCTACATCCATGTTGTTTTTACTAATGATGTGGGGTCGTCAACAAACATAAAATTAACTGCTAAAGTGTCATTACATCCGCTGTTAGCCTTTAATTGCAGTATCGCTTTTTTTATTGCTTATCTTCATTAGTATCTGAACAAATTTAAAATGTATCTATTTAATGATCTTTTCGCAGTCCCCAAGTTCATTAGTGCAAAATTATTATGAATTATGAAATAATCTATCAATTACTGCATTTTATACCACTAATTATATGCTTGGTCCCTCTATTTGTTGCTCCCTACGGCAAAGCAGCTAAATTAAACGCCCTTTGGAACTTATAATTGCGATATATTCTGTTCAACAAATATGAAGCCTTTTTCTGCACCACGTCTTTAATATCAAACAATTCATGTATTTGAAGTTATGGATTATATATTTTTCACGGGCAGAATATCGGAATCAATTTAAGATAACGTGCCCATTAAACTCAAATAGAAAATCGTGATAACGTATTACCATTATCATGAAATCAATTTCATCCTAACTTTAATGTCATGAAAAGTTAAATATCATGTGAAAGCTCTAACATCGGTGTCATTTATCAAAACAAATAACATCAATAAAAGGAACCCCGGGTCATAACGGTGATGATAATCCTATTATTTTCATGCTTAATTTTGACAAAATATACCAGCCACTAGAAACGATTCCAAGATTACAACAAAAGTATAGACAGGTGAAGAAAAAAATTATTGTTACAATAACAGATTAAGTATATGAAAGTTATACTGCAGAAAAAAAAAAAGATCTGGCAGATGTTGTCCAAGGTCGTTAGGATTTCATGAACAAGCACGTTTCAAATCTTTGATTCTGAATATGCGACAATTTCATGAACATATTGGTTTAGAGACTGATTTGCGTGCTTAAGTCAAAGACCAAGAGGTTGAGAAAGTCTTAGTTATTTACCCGCTACAACTGAAATTAAATAAAGCTAACAACGATTCTAAATACTAGTTACTATCATTATTGACTCCGGTAAAATACAAACTAAAATATATGATAAACGGGGTGATTTCGATTTCACTATCACTATAATATCCCTTTTCTTGACGTCGATATCCCTCTAGCTCCATCCTTTGGAGTGTATATTTCTCAACTGGTGCGATTCGCACGATTTTAATGAACATAACCTTACTATCACAGCCAAATTTTTACAACAGCGTTACATATTTCATAAGTTGTTGAATTTATTAAAACAAGAAGTTTTATAATAGATATGAACATTTGATGTCTAAATATGGCGGTACTCGTAAACAGCTTATTACTAGGGGCATTTCTAATCCTCGTTTTTACGGAAATGCCATAAATTGATTAAAAGACCAAAAAGATGGGACGTAACTTACATTCTTTACGTAATAGGGATATCGACAAGATATTCTTGTATCCGTTAAATTAGCTTTGAGACCTAATGACCTGAAATTTTCCACACATACTGGCCTCTCATTGAGAGAATTTTTTCATAAATAAAATTGCCTATGGGATATTCTTACTTGCACTAGAGTTATATACAATTTTTTAGTCTTCGGGTTAAAACACATTAGTGAAAGAAAACGGCATTGTTTCTTTTTGTTATTTGACTGAGGGGGTACAGTTCTACGGTTTAATTAAAAAAAAAACATTTTTTCTCATTGTTAGATTACCAATTACCGACGTTGTTGTAAATTAAATTTCTGCAGATGGCCATTTCGACAACTTATGTCTCCTCAGTATAGATCAAAACATTTTGAGGACCATAAAGGGAAAAAATGTAAATATAAAAAAAATATCTTAATAAAAGAGGCATGAATGTCCTTTATCGTTAAGCGTCAAACGCCTCTCAGCTATACCGTTAACGTGAAAAGGGTATAAATTTTACCGTTAATCGTCAAAAATATATATTAGCGTGATTCATGAAATTTCTTGAATTTCTTCGCGTCATCGTGAATTGGATAAAAAACATATCGTCATTTGTCAAAACATATTTTTGATGCAAAAATCTGGCAAAGTTATCGTGAGGGCATGAATTATACCGTTAACGTCATTTGGAGCAATTTTTTACCATTAACCGCCATAAGGGTATCCCCATTCCTACCCTCATAAAAAGTCAAAATCAAAATAAAAGATAACAGTCCCAGAAAAAGCAAGATAATGAATTAATGATATATTCAAAATCTCAAACAATAAGCTCAATTCTAACTATGTCTTTGAACAATGCCGTCGAGATCAATGTCAATTTCTTTGAATGGAATTAAATATGGGCGTATGCATTCAGCTTAACTTTCAAAGCGAATTTCAATACAAAGTGGTCGATACAATGACTACCTTTGTAGAGCCCAGTTGCTTACAAATAAGGTACTTAAGTAAGGCTGTTACCCATAACTTTAAGTCATCACTACATAAGTTTTACAGTCGAAATCACGATCTTGTGGACCTCTATGGGATATCTGTTTACCGGATAGCAACAGATTTTCCGCTACCGGAATTTGACTTTACTACCGGAGTTGACATGTTCAACACGGTTGGTGTCTTATAAGACGCAGGAGATGCTTACTCTACCGGTACACCTGATCTCACCCATGGTTTTTATTGGGTCCGTGTTGTTCATCTTTGTATGCGTGTTTGTGTGTCTTCATTTCTGTTCTTTGTGCCGTACTCATGCTACGTCTTTGTTTCTCCGTTTTTTTCCCGATGTTGACATTATCCCTGAATTATTCGTTTAAGACTGCCGGTTCGGTTCTCACTTACGTTGTGGCTTTAAAATTTTGTTGGGTAGGTAGTGGCTCACTCATCATTTTTTTTTTAATTTGTGTCAGATTTCGGAACTCCCCTCTTGATTTAACATAAGGACTATATATTGTCTAAAAGTTATGAAGTTATCTCATGAATTTTATGAAAACTTGTCAAATGTCTAAATTTGACCTGTAGATGACACTCATGAAATAAAATGTGGGGATCCGTGTGAAAAACTCTTCATGCCATTAACTGGAGAAAACCAGGAAATCCAGAGAAATCAATGTCCAGCCAAATTTTTAGTGTTTTCTATCTCTGTTAAAAGCAAACCGACCTATATATTCCCCTTTACCATTCCATTTAATCAACAATGTTCAATTAAATGAAATAGATTTCAAGAAATCCTTGATGTAAACAACATCAGAAGTGAGCCTCCCTAATACTGATTCTTGGGGTGCATAGGGAAATGAATATGGACTTCTGTCACGAGTTAACTTTTTTGATAGCGAGAAGATAATTTCTATTGTGTCAACAACATTACAGTCATTCATAATTTTAACATCACTGATTTCGCTTCAAGCCATGATCCATAACATATCACAAAAATGGAAAAATCATGTACAGTTATTTTTCTCAATATATAAAGGCCGAGTCGCAGCTTTGCACATACTTTATGTATTTCAAAGTACATATATCAACGTGAGCATGAGACATTGCAAATTTTTGTTGAAGTCAGATTTCAGACTGTCATTTAAAAAGATTACCACAAAAAAATATTCGGTAGAATAAACTCATATTTGTTAGAGTGATCTCTTACTGGCAAATTTGTTTTGATATCATTGATATAACAAATTATTGTTTGAAATGGTGCAAATGAGAAAGTGCAGACAAATATGATCTAAAATTGTTCAAAGATAAACTAATTACAAAGCCACCAACAGAATTATTTTTTAGAAAGATTATTATGATGGGTCACATCCTAAGCTGTCTGTAAACAGAATTAATTCAAAATTTAGAGATCTTGGCAAAAATATGTGTTTGTACTTGTTTACAAAGCTTCCAAAAAGTTGCAATCATTTAAAAGAAAAACGATATTGATGTACAACCAAACGAATTGGTACAACACTTGCCAATTGTGAGGAAATAATGCCCACCAAACAATATTACAAGGACACATAAATGTTCAAAGTTCCGCCTAAAGATAACAGCTTGGTCCAATGTACTAGGTTTCTTTGCCTCACAAAAATCCTTACAAGCATCGTTTTATTTTGGTATTGAGCAACTGTTCTACTAATAACTTATCCATCAATTTAGCCAATGCACTAACTTGTATAATGGAGTTAGTAATAAAATACTGTGAAAAAAACTAGTCAAAATTGGTGTAAATTGCTTTCAGGATGTAAAAAATTCTATTGAAGTTTCAGCTAAATTACATTTAATGCAAAAAACAGTTTCATCTATCGACATTTATGATTTTGCTGTACTTTATACAGCACTTCCACATACAGGTTTCATTAAATCCAAATTGAAACAACTTATTTAATATGAAAAAGAAATTAAATGGAGTAAATGTGAAGGAGACAAAATTCCATCCCCAGGTTTAAAACGACATAAAACAAAGCATCTAGGGATCACAGTACGGTCTTCAACACAGTTAGGAACCTCACACAATATAGCAAGCCCTAAATTGCCCAAAAAAGTAAATAAGTGAATAAAATGATATGACTTACAACAATCATTGTTCCTGGACATAAATGCACTTTATCTTTTGCTGGACAACATTTGTGTTCGTTTTGGAAACGTCAACAGGTCATTAGTATTCCCATTGATACAGATTGTGCACCTCTCATTGTAGACCTTTTACTGTTCTTTTACGAACGGAACTTAATGAAAAAACTTTTAAAAAATCGAACCGTACAAAAAGGGATCAACTTATTTCCATTTTGAATGATAACAGCAGGTATATTGACGATATCCTTACTATTGACAATCCTAATTTTTCAGATTTCCCCACAATGATTGACTCTTGATAAAGCTTATAGTGATTCCAAAAACTGCCCTTCTCTGGATCTAACTATCATCATTGACTGTGGCAATATCAAAGCTAAACTGTAGGATAAAAGTGATGCTTTTGGTTTCTGTAAATATTACTAATTTCCCTTTTCTTTAAGGCGACGTTCCTCAAGCTCAATATTACGGGGATTATACATTTCAAGCGCTACGATTCGCAAGCGTTTGTTTTTAATGAAGTAACTTTAGTATTGATTACATCCAAGCTTTTACAACAAGGTTACAAATTTCGTAAACTGTTTAATACATATAAAAAGTTTCATATGGATACACTATACTGTCCTACTTTCAAATTTTATTACTTTTTGTTATTTCCATATGTTATTCTGACAACCCGTTTATAGTGCCCACATCTCACTATTTTACGAAGCCAGGTTTTCGAATTGATGAGCGCATTGTATTTGTCTATGTGTTGTAATTGTCCTCTAGCTAAGGACATAAGTTCTTTTGTCGGGCAACGGATGACATTGAATGTAAGAGCACTTTGCCGTTGAATTATATGTTTGTTGACATGGGCTCAAACAACATGGACGTAGCGTTGTTCAACAATTAGGAATGAATTCCGCTCAAACCGCCGCTTGGGATCGTGTTGAACTTATTATGTTACGTTGTTTATTATAGAAAATATGAACTTTTGATATCAAAATATTGTGTCACTTGCAAACAACTTATTACTAAGGACATTTCTCTTCCGTTTTTACGGAAATGTTGTTAAAATGCATGAAACTGATAAAAAATATAAAAAAGAAAGAAAACGTGTCAATGGGACACGGATGCCCCCGCCATACAGATATATCGGCAAACAGGAAGTAGATGAGCGACGGGCTTGAAAATGGGAGACACAGTACAACTCATCATACCAAAGCTTCAGACCAAATATTAAATCATTCCTGCAAACACAAGCTGAGAAATCTTTGACGAAAATTTCGGACGTACGGACGGACGGACGGACAAGGGTAAAACTTAATGCCCCGTCACCTAACGGCGGGGGCATAATAAACTGGGACATTACTTTCACTATTTACGTAATACCGGATTATATCGACAGGATATTCTCCATGCATCCCTAAATTGGCTTATAGATCCAGTGACCTGAGGAATTTACACGCTTAATTGCCTCTCAGTGATACTGCCGATGTCAACACTCTGAAGAACATGATGATTCTTAACCAAAACCTTCGAGAAGTTTTTATTTTGATTTTTCTTCCATAGTGCGACAGTGTTTACCAGCAGACTAAGCACCTTGAGCTAGAAGGCACATTAGCGGCGAGCACTCCTTGACTAATCTTTCAAAATTATGTGGTCATGGAGAAAGGATTCTACCTGCTTTGAATTTTATTCCTATGTTTAAATTACTATAGGGAAATGGGACAGAGAAATGGGGGTTTAAATCGATTTAACCCTACAGCTCTTTTGTTGGTGCCGGTACTAAATCCGGCTATCCAGAGTTCCTATCGTAATTTACGTTAGTCTTTCGTCTTTTGTGTGTGTGTGTGTGTGTGTGTGTGTGTGTGTGCTATTTCAGGGTAGATTGTGGTATGTTACTGTATTTTTCAACCACTACAGGTGTGTCATTTATCATTTTTATTTAATTTTATGATTTTTAAAAGCAGATTAATACTATGCTACAAGGAGTCTTAATAAGTTTGCAATGCCAGTCTTCGAAATGCGCATATGCAGAAAGTAAATTCACAGTGACCTCGGTATTTAGTTATTTGTTACAACTGGGTCGATGCCACTGCTGGTGGACTGTTAGTCCCCGAGGGTATTCACCAGCCCAGTAGTCAGTACTTCGGTGCTGACCTGAAAACCGATTATTTTTGAAACCTTCCAATATCTAAGATTTTGTAAATTTAATTGAAAACTAAGGAGTATCTCCCTCATGCAAAGCTCTGTCCTTAGCTGATTTTGGCTTTAAATTTAGATCACTTTGGTTATTTGTTCTCTATCAGTTTTTAAACATCTTTGAGTTTATGGTCTTCCAAACGTTTAGATTTTATCTGCACTGATGAGACATCAGTTGTCGAAATGCGCATATGCAGAACGTAAATTCACAGTGACCTCGGTATTTACTTATTTATCCAGTATCATTACCTATAACAGGATTCATTGACAGTCTTGTTTTGAATTATCTAAAAAAAAGATTGAATTTTTATAATAAAAAAAAAATAATGTTTAAATTATTTCCATTGACGTTTAGAGTTTGGTGTCTTATTGGAGTGATTTGAGGTACTGTAATTAAAAAATCGCCTTCAAAAAATTATAAGTTCGTATCATGATGCAAACGTATTTTTGAGAAGACAAGATGAAACATCTATGCTTATTGAAAGTTTCATTTATAGGCCAAATCCACCAGAAAAGTTCTCAACAAAGACAAAAATGAAGAGCGGACTCACTAAAGCTTCTTTTGCTACTTTTGTCGTAATTAAATCTCCGACAGGTGCCGAGTTTCTTTAGCTGAGAACGTTTGTATTTTGTTTTGTTTTCTTTTTTCTGTTTTTGTTGTCAATTTTTCTAGCAGATTTTTTACTGTGACTGAAGTTTCAGTCATTGTAGGTGTTGTCTTATCCTTTTGATGGAACTTTTTCAGTCCGGAATTCATTGTGTGAAATTATTTGCCTTCTAAACATAGTAGTCAGGTAGAGGACCCTACCAAAATATGCTGATACCAATTAGCAATTATTATAACATTTATCTATATTTGGTATCCTGTGAGGCAAATATTTTCAATATTTGCTACTGGCCGAATACGAAAAATATTGGAAAAAGGTTTACGCTGCGGCTATTATTCAATGTAAACAAAGAAATATACATCTACAAAAACCGTCAGAATCATACAAATTCTTTTAATAATCATAAACCGAAATCATGATATGACGTAACATCTGTAACAAAAATTTTACACGAGGATTGAAATTCTAAAAAGCCGGGTGAAAATATGAAAACCGGTTCGGTTCGCAAGTTAGACTACATTATTAATATTATCAACGAGTATCGCTTCTAGTATTAACAATGAAGGGATATGGAGTATATGCAAATGAGACAAAGTCTCTACAAATACATGGTAAAACTAAACAATCAACAACGCTTTTATTGATAATCTTCATCTTGAAGTCACCATGAGGCCTTCAATAATGTGCTTTACTCAAAGTTCAAGACGGCCCCTTTACACTGGTTTGAGCGGTATTCATTGCCAGATGTCGAGCATCCATTACTTTTTACCCACTGATCCATAGATGCGGGATCGTCAACAAACATAAACTTAACTAACAAATTGTTCTTACAACCGCTGTCATCGATTACCCGACAAAAAGACTAAAATTAGACGATCACAAAATTCAAACAACCACAGGTCACTCATCGCACCAATAGCAACAAAAAAACCTTGGCATAATAAAATCATGACACATGTGCATAATAAACAGGTGGTCAGAATATTAATTTAATTGAAATTACCAAAAAATAGAAAAGCCAAAATTTGAGGGTGTGAAAGTGCTTCCATATGAGAAATTCTCTCAAGAACAAGTACACCATAACTTGACCATATAGCGTACAATTCTCTCACGGGGAATGATAAAATTGAATAAAAATTTGAAAATGGTATTTTAAACTGAACATGATATATATTATGCGACTAACAAATTTATATCTATGTCTCATTAGCATTTATGTGTATGTATGTGTCCCCTTATTTTTAAGATTTTATATGCAAAATAAACATATAGAAAAGTTCCGTCCTATAATGCACAGAATTGGTCTGAAAATCTATCTTATTAGGAAGCGTATCACATTATCTCATTTTTCAGAAATAAAGGTGTTTCACACTAATGAGTATTTCCATTTAAAGCTCTTTCCATGGGCGATTTTTCTTTTGTTTTTTGTGGGTTTTTTATGTGTTTTTTTTTGTCTCATCTTTAGGTTCATAGTATTCCAAATGAGATGATCGATCTCCATTGAAGAAACATTTGTGAAAAATGTCGTCTGTGGAAACTAAAAATTAGTAACTTGGATAACAAGTAAGTTATGGTCGCTATATGGGTCGGTATCCAAGTAGTTGGTTATTAGTACCCGAAGGTATTCCCCAAGATTTAATAGTCCAGTACCTCAGTGGTGAGATAAACTTACTTCCGATATCTAAAAGTTGTGTTATGATTTTTCAAATATTGAATTTGATTTGCAGTTAATAGACACAAAATGTCCTATACACGCCACTGGGCTGAAACCCTCTTTTATTTGAAAACTTGCAATATCTAAATTTTGGAAACCAAAATATTTTGAATTTAGATTATTTCTTCTCCTTCAGCTTTTATACATTTTCGTGTTGATGATTTTCCAGATTCACTTCAGATTCTTCTACACTGAAACACAAAGCATGTGTAACGTGATGACTATAATATTTGTAAAAAAAAATGACAGAGAAAACAGATACATACAGAATACATTCTTAGTAGACGAAATGACAACATACAAAAAGAAGAAACAGTGGAAAACATTAAAAGTAAGCAATACAGTCAAATGATTCGATTTCATCAGAACTCAAGAGAATAAGATGCTGATATCTTCAGATTAACCTAATAACATAATTAACATCAACTTTTGATATTTAAGTTTTAAAATGAAATCTAAAAATACATTTGTATAGGCATTCAAATATATGCCTTTGCAGTTCATTTATCAAAGTCGTTAAGTTCTCGTGTAAATATTTTTCCATAGGATTTCATGTGCTTTTTAAACACATGCTTTTTAAAGAAATGTCCATACCCTACAGATTGGGTTGGTAAGGATGTCTTCGAAAGACAGGTTTATGATTTATACTCTATGGAAAGTTAGAAATAGCTGATTAAAATTGACTCAGTATGCAGCTTTGTTTTCAAAGCCAAACAGGTATTATAAAATACGAGAAGGTCACAGTTCATAGTTTTACCGCGAATAAATTTCACAAACCATCCAGAGTATAAGCTTAGCCGCAAAACGTTTGCTGATAAATGTTGGGGTTTATATAACGAAATACCGAAGTTACCGAAGTTAGTTTTTGTGTATGCACATTTCAACAACTTATGTCTCTTCAGAGCAGATCAAACAAGAAGTGGTGCCATCAGAATATAAAAAATACCGAAGTTGCAGAAATGATGGCCATCCCCGCACTCTCTGTTTGACATAGAAAACAGTTGTTATATATTCTGGGCGTAATTTTCCTCAACAATTTGGAATTCAAGTAATGGATAATCACTATTTTTACTAAAAAAAGAATACAATGTTAAATGGTTGCTGGGAAGAATTCCAAAAATAAGAGGTCTTTTTTTGAGACTTTCACAAAGTTTACCAAAATTGGAAAAAACCAATCGGTGAAAATGTTTCTCCTAATTCAACAAAATTATTAAAGCATGGTTGCTGTGTAGAATTCCAAAAATAAGTGGTCTTAGAGACTTACAGGAAGTTAACTAAAACTGAAATCAAAATTTTGGGAATCCAATATCTGAAAATATTTGTTCAAAACAAAACAAATTCTAAAAGTATGATTGCTAGGTAGAAGTCCAAAAAATAACTTGTCTTTCAGACTTTCAGGAAAATTTACCAAAATTAGAATCAAATATTTTTGAAATTCAATTGATGAAAATGTTTGTCCTAATTGAAACAAATTCTAACAGTATGGTTGCTAGGTAGAAGTTCAAAAAATAAGTGGTCTTTGAGACTTTCAGGATATTTACCAAAGTTGGAATCACATTTCAGAATTCTAAGTATTCAGATCTTTATTTTTTTCCAAACACTTCCAACAGAATATGAGATCATATGCTAAAAGTTCAAAAATATGAGCCTTTTACATTTTTAGGAAATGTACCAAAGTTTGATCCGGAATCAAAATTCCGTAAGCTTCTGCAGTCTATATGCTACAATTCTATAATAAAGTTAAATCCATAAATCCAAAAATGTAGGAGGCGTTCCACTAACAAGCTCACATGTGTCAAAATTGACATCTTGGGCCTCTTGTTTGCACAAAGACTAATATCAAAAATCCGAAAACGTATTGCGCATCTGCAGCATATATGCAACAATACTATAACAAAATTAAATACATAAATCTAAAAATATAGGAGAAGTTCCACTGACAAGCTCACATGTGTCAAAATCGACTTCTGGGGCCTATTGTTTGCACCAACACCTGTTTCAAAAATCCGAAAGCTTATTGCGCATCTGCAGCATATATGCAATATTTCTATAACAAAATTAAAACACTAAATCCTAAAATGTAGGGGGAGTTCTACTGACAAGGTTCATCTAACGGACAGACGGACGGACGGACTAACGGGACCAAAACAATATCCCCGAATTTTCCTCAGAAAAGTGCGGGATAATCAAGATATTTGGAAATTTATATACCAAAACATGTGTGAAATCTGATAGAGAACAAATTACCAACAGAATCTAAATAAGAAAGCCAAAATCAGCTAAGGACAGAGCTGTACAAGAGGGAGATACTCCATAGTTTTTCAATTCTTTTTTTAATTTACATATTGCAAGTTTTAATTAGTTATCACATATTTTTTTCTGACCTTCATACACTGAATTCTTTTTCAATTATGTAACGAGCCCTGAAATTTTGCAATACACATAACAAATCTCATGTCATTCAATTTTTTCTGTCCTTTGTTTGGAATCTGATATAATCTGCATATATTAATGAGAAACTGGTATGAGTAACAAAATACCGAAGTTGAGTTATCTATCAAAACAGTTCGACCAGGTACCATTTGAGCTATCGTTCTTAAGGAGCTATTCATCAATGTTCTCATCAGATTTCATAAGTGAAAAGAACAACAAAAATGTATTTACTTATGAAATACTTAATTCCTAGCGGATCACAAAATGTAGATGTAAAATTTATGGCATATTCAAAAATCGATGGTACCTTATTAAATCATAAATGCATATCATCATCTTTATGCTCTTTGACTTAATTTACTAAAGTATATATTTCTATGATCTTTTTATACCTCTCTGAATAAAGCCTGTGTCTAACAAATTTCTACATGTTAAGATTTCTTCTCTCCATGAATACGTATCCAATACATTTGAATTTTAACATTTTTTTTTTTTTTTTGCTATCATATACAAAAAGGATNAGACGAAAGTTTATTCAACTTGTGAAGTCTTCTCCTAAAATACATTAATGTAGATAGAGCATGCATAAAAAATACAAGATAGGTATAATACAACTTTATGAACGAAAAAACAGTGTGTGGTGTTCATATGGAATTCAAAATAATCAAAAATCTTTTAGGCTTTTTGATACTCAAAAACATTCTTTTTTTCTCTCTCTTTTCTTTTTTTTTCATTATTAGTAAGATTGTGGTGATTGATAAATGTTGGCATTTTAGTTTAAAATTCAAGTCGTAGCTAGGAATTCTATTTATACGAAGGCAAAGACTTTTTTCTAAAATAACAGTACATATACACTTTAGCTACACTTAAACAACGACAGTAGAATACCGGAGGAACAAAGGAGTGAAATTTACAAAAACCGAAGTCCAAAAACACAGCCAAAACGAGAACACAGAAAACAATGACGTTAGACACAAAAATAACGACGTTAGACAGATACAAAGCACAGAACCAGAAATCACAACATTCAAACCAAAGGCACTCACAGTGTGAACTCCAGTGAAACTGAGAGTGACATCAGGTGCTCCGTAAGGGTAAGCATGTTCTGCTCTGTTAACAGCACCCGTCACACTGTGAGTGATTCAATTAGGGAAAATGTCAAAGTCGGTAGTCAAATCCGGGAAGACATGAATCTAGCTGAAAATGTCCACTTTCATTTGGGATACTGACACGTCATATCTTTCAATGATGTTATGGTGACGGCCATAGAATTTCTTGAGGGATGAAATTAACATAGGTTGAACAAACCCCTGACTAAGCAGCTTTTGAGACAATGTTATTGCTCTGTTCAAAAAATCACTGTACAAACTACACGCTCTACAGTAACGAATCAACTGTGAAATGTACACTCCATAGGCTGGAGAGGTAGGTATATTGCTGCTAAGAAAGGGAAAGTTCACAATTGGGAAATTAAAATCATCACGCTTGCCATATAGCGTAGATTTCAAACGTCCATTTTCGTCAATATACAATAAAAGATCTAGGTACGAAGCTGAAGTAGTTGTTTCAGTTGTTTCTTTAATTTCAAGCTCATTTGGATAGATCTGATGTAAATACTCTTTAAATTTAGGATTATTAAGAGAAAGTTCATCGTCAATGTAGCGGAAGCTGAAATTAAAGGACTGGGCTAAATGTTTTTGTTTTTCTTTGAATTAGTGCCACAAATACCATGCTAATGTATTGAAATATAATTTTCATGTTTTCTTAATTGCACTGAATTGTTGGAATGCCCTCAAGTTGTTTTCTAAAAATACAGCAAACCAAAAAACTTTTGATAAACTGCTTGCGAAAATTAGAACTTGTTGACGTATAAATTATAACGTTAACAGAAAAATTTATAATTTCCAAAGAAGTTTGAACATGATGAACAATTTTTCTTTCGTCAAGTAGAATGTTAGCTTTATTCATCCAAACAAATATACGACCAGGAACCATACACATAAAATAAACGGTTGTCATGACAACCACTGTCCTTGTGATGGCCGCTTCAGTCCTGTGTCGTGCATGTTCCAATTTCATATTTGATATAAAGGTGAACTCGTTTCGGTTTTTTATAAGTTTGCGTATAATCAGCACATTAGTGACCAGTATCACTGTAAATGGAAGTAGACGAATAATTACCATGTAAGGAACAAGTAAATTCTGTATAAAAAAGTCCTCACTTATTAATATTGAAACTATAACACATGAAAAAATTGCACTCAACAAAACGAAATAACCAACAATTAACCACTTAGCAGTAGTATGTATGGTCCAAATTGTCTTAAACTACAATGGCTTTCTTATAGCATAAGCCCTTTCACATCCTACAATAGCAGCACACATACAGCTACTTCCGAGGCAAATATCTTGAAAATAGTACGTTGTGTGCGATACATATCCCAATATGCGATACTGAAATGAAAACGTGGTGATAACGATTAAAGCAAAAATATCTGAAACAGACATAAAACTAAGCAACACATTAACAGACGTCCATGGTTTTGGTCTGCACAGTACTATTAATGTCAAACAATTTCCTATGATACCAAGAAAACACACAGTGGTCATAAGACATATGAACAGCACACTTGGAATGACGGGGACATTAGGTTGACCGTTTTCTGTTGTATTTGTGTTGGTATCCAAAATAAGCTCAGTTGTAATGTCCATTTTCATTGCACATGTCCTTTTTCCTGTACACTCATTACTTGAGGACGAGTTCCTATGGTCTGAACAGTACATTTCAAAGCATTCCTAGGTCAATTGTTTTAAATTAAAGTAATTACACCTGACCGCAGTGCCTTAGTAACTTGTGTTTTGTATCATAACTGTTATGTTTTTCACATTTTTAAATTATTGGATATAACAAGTTTTAGCCTTTAAAACATTGTCATAATTGTATGATATATGCCTAACTATTCACACCTCAACATGGCATTCACTCTGTAAATCAGTACTTGCATGGCGCAGCATGGTGTTTTGACTAATCTTTCAGATACTGAATTTTAATTGGCTTTTGCAATCGGCTAATTCTATCGTCCAATGAGAACAATTTATTTAGTGTACTTTAAGAATAAATCACATGGAGATGACTTCATCGCACGAAAGTCAAAATATTCAATATATAAATGACTAAATGCTTTACGAAAAATATAATCCTGGAAGGAAAATTCACTAGGAAAAAATGAATCACACAAGACGAATCAGATTAATGAAACACTTTCCAGCCTTTGGTTACACACTGAATACTCAATTAGTTTAAATTACTCTTAATTTGCGTTGTGACTATATCCATTTCTACAATTCATTTGTCATCAAAACCGATAAAATCAAATCAATTTAAAGATCAAAACCGAATTCGGTTATTAAGAGATAAAAAGCATTAAGTGCACAGATAAATGTCAGCCGGGGTATATGAAGTGACCTTATTGTATTCTTTGATAATAAGTATTTCCGAAAGTAGTTTTGTCCCGTTCATTTCCAAATACAAATATACCTCAATTTAGATCTTTCAATTCTTTTTTGTCTGCAATGAAGTTTCCGCGTTTTGTTAAAATAATAGGAATGCTTGAAGTATAAAGTTTCAGCATATTGGATTCAATTACTTTTTAAATGGAAGAAAACCAGTTTACCTTAATGAAAGAACAAAAATACCGAAATTGTAGTTAACTTTGGCTCTGTGGATGGCGATTTCGACAATACTTTGTGTCTGCAGCTCAGATGACATATTATTAGTACGGAACAGAAAAGAAAAATGAAGACACACACACAAATACAAAGATGAACAACACGGACCAATACAAAAACCATGGGTGATATCAAGTACACACTGTCAGGTAGAGTAAGCATCTCCTGCTTCTTATATGACACCCGCTATGTTGAACACGGCCAGCAAGAGAGAAAGTCAATATAAGCTAAGTACAGAAGGCTGCACAAGGGGAAGCTTCTTATTTTATAAAGTTCAATATTGCAACTTTTTAAAACCAAACAACAAAATACCGAAGTTACTATTAATCCATCCTCTGCATACGCACCTCGACAAAACATATCCCCAGTGCAAACGAAACCAAAACATCTGGGAAACCAGATACCGAAATATGTGTATAAGTCGAATGAGAACCAATACTTCTAAATAGATAATCTAAAACCAGTCAGGGAGACACTCCTTAGGAATAAATATTTTTTTTAGCTTTAGATATTGCAACTTTCCAATTAAAATCGGTTTTCGGGCCTACATTTCTTAAAGGATTGATGAACGATCAAACACCACAAAATAATGGGACTTGCATTTAAATAATTAGCATATAAAAAAAACAAAAATCGACAAAAAAGATTTAGGGGCAAAAATGTGTAACTTTTTTTCTATAAAGAGTAATATAACTGAGTAGATATTCGTTTAAAAATCTCTTTAAAACCTTATTTTGGAATTTAACCAAGAGTGATAGATATTGTTGTCGTCAGTGGATCTGACATCGTTATGGATGGAGGTCTTATTGAAATCACTTATTGTCGTTGGATATATCTATAAAAATACGAAAAAAACAATGTTGCATGATGAACGGTAATTGTTGTTTTGCAGTTCACGCTTTTATAAAGTGACCTACCATCAGCAGCATTAGGATCAAATAAAATGGAAAGTCATAATCAATGAATAGCAAGAAAGAAGTACGAATTACCAAAAGTATCTAAATTGGTGGTAAACTCAACAACATTCACCGAGTGCGATACAAGGAATAAAGCCTTTGTTTTTAAAGAATTAGAGTTCAAATAAAAACAGAGAAGAAATTTAAAAAGAAAAACAGCTGTATATGTATTGTCGGATCCAGTAGTAAAATGTTAAGTCGTTGATGGGCTCTTAATCAAGTTAAAATGTAATTTTTACATATCAAAAAGCTTTATTCAAATCAAATTAAAAGGGAAATACATATAATTAATTCGTGTTGATACATATGAAATGGGGGTAATAACAAAATTACCAAACAAAATTGACAGGTGCAAAAATCTACAGGAGAAAAAGACACAGAAGGTAAAAACAAAAACACAGAAAAAATTGTAAATCGCAATTGTCCCGACTTGGTACAGGCATTTCTAAAGAAATAGTAGGTTAAACAGGTTAAATAGCGCGGCAAGCCAAACGTAGCTTTCAATGCGATAGTGTCAGGTAGCAACTCAACAGCAGTTGCTATTGAAATGTCGTATCGATGAGAGGAAATATTTATCTCAGTAATGAGGAAAAAAAGAATGATAAAAGCACAGTTCGGATTGGAGTAAATGAAATACGTATGAAGAACAACAACAAAAGTGTTGTTCCTTTTGCTAAACCTTACCGTGTATTTGTGACGATTTTTTCTAATGTATAATTTCACCTTATTTGTACAGTGGTTTTTTTAACAGAGCAATAACACTGTCCCAAATGCTGCTTAGTTAGGGATTTGTTCAACCTTTGTTAATTTCACCCCTCACGAAATTCTATGGCCGTCACCATAGCATCCTTGAAAGATATGACGTGTCAGTATCCCAAATGAAAGTGGACATTTTCAGCTAGATTCACGTCTTCCCGGATTTGACTACCAACTTTGACATTTTCCCGGATTGAATCACTCACGGTGTGACGGGTGCTGTTAACAGAGCAGGACATGCTTACCCTTCCGGAGCACCTGATGTCACTCTCAGTTTCACTGGAGTTCACACTGTGAGTGCCTTTGTTCTGAATGTTGTGGTTTCTGGTTCTGTGCTTTGTGTCTGTCTCGCGTCATTGTTTTTGTGTCTAACGTCATTGTATTCTGTGTTCTCGTTTTTGGACTTTGATTTTTGTGAATTTCTACTGTCGTTATTTGTTAAAGCAAACAATTCTACAATAATTAAATGGATGAAATAATGGGAATATCTGACCTGTAAATCATAATTTTTACAAAAAAAATCACTGATACAGTAAAATTAATAATGAATCCAAATACTGCCCTTTTCTGGATCTTGCTATCATTATTGCATCTGCATGGTAAAACAAAAATTACGATATACAATGTATACTACTCAACAAAAGAAACGATACACATTTAGTTTTAAATAATTTTGTATTTCGCAATTTAAAGTTTTATTTTGAGTATATTAATGTATTCGACGCCAAAATGCATTTGTTTATTCCATTTTTAAATCCATTCCGAAACGGATATGATGAAAATCCGGAGTGGAAGTTTTTCGCTTGATGACCGAGTTCGCCGATTTAAATTGTTTGATGTCAATAATTGGGACACTTCATCATGCTAACAACTTGCCATTTTAAAGATTGGAAAACAGTGTCTTATTTCGATGCCCCGCTCAATTCAAAATCAATATGGACAATGACTTAGCACAGCCAGATCATAGATGTTTATTTTTTGCCTTCGCAATTCATTGTTATGTGAAAGAAGAACAAACTAAAGATAATTAAGTAATCTAAAGCAAATATGCTCATCAAATAAGAAATCACGTGACAACATGACCTGGGAGACGTCGCAACGTCAAGATCGCGTTACACGCGTTTTACACTTATGAGAACGCAAGTTGAAAACGGAAATTATGCCTGAGGAAATCACAGCAACACAGCAACAAAGATTTGAAGTCAGGCGGTTTGAAAATGTAATGGTTTGGTGAAAAGAAGATGTTGACATACTCACTATTAACGTCTGCAAACAGAAAATCTGGATAATGAATTTGACCGGAGATGGTTCAAAAATTGTAAGAGACATTTTTGGGCATAATTCTCTTAATTCTAACATGCAAAAAATACATTTTGTCTACGAGTAATGATGTTTTGCTAAAAAGTAAAAAACAATATTTTTGATAAATCTATGTATCATTTCTTTTGTTGAGTAGTATATGATAAAAAGGATCATTTCGATTTTACTTTTACTTACTTCCCTTTTCTTGACGGTGACATTCCTCTAGCTCCATCCTAAGGGGTTTATTTCTCAATTGGTACGATTCGCACGCGTTTTTCTACTCTTGACGACTTTTATGAACATTACATTACCCATCCAAACTTTTACAACAGTGTTACAGACATCATAAGATGTTGAATACATTTCAGTTTTATAATTGTCATTTTCTCTCCTTTGAAGATTGTTGTCAAGGAGTTAGTGGATTGTATTCGTATGTTTATCATTATATAGTAGTACTACGGGACAGATAAAAGAATGGTTTGGGTACCAGTTTAAACTTAAATCTGACTTTTTGCTGCTGCAGTTACCAAGTCCAGAGTTCCTATCGTTGTATACTTTTGTCTTTTTTGTGCTATTCCTGTGTTATTTGTGCTGTTCCCTGGCAGTTTGTAGCGTGTACATTTGTAATTATAATTTTCAATCATTGTAGATTTTCCTGTTCCCCCTTTTATTACATTGAGTCATGCCACTTGCGTCGACAGTATGAGTCTTCTTCTTTCTTCATTCTTGCATCCCAAATTAGATTTGAAATTATGTCCTAAAATCATGACATTTTGAGAAAATTACACAGCTTTAATCTTATGCAGAAAATATAAAAAAATCAATCAGAAGTTGAAAACACGATAGACCATTTTCAACCAATTGGGAAGCCGTGGATCTTTCAATACATTGGCAAAAGAACATCAAAGTGAATAGGGATAAGGAAAAAATCAAAATCTGAAAAACATAGCCATTCATATTCAAAATCTGGAAAACATGGCCATTCATATTCAAAATCTGAAAAACATGGCCATTCATATTCAAAATCTGGAAAACATGGCCATTCATATTCAAAATCTGAAAAACATAGCCATTAATATTCAAAATCTGGAAAACATGGCCATTCATATTTAATGTTACGACTTCTATCATATATATTCAAGGCTTAAATAAACTATTCTTGCATCGGATCTTTATCACACATGCACGTACATCAACTATATGAGTCATTTTTAGCTAGAAAAGTCTGTGAGGTAAATGAACCGAGACATCCACTAGAACTCGAAAGATTGTTTGGTTAAGTAATTAATTTATCTAAAGTATCCAAACAGCTGAAAATGTTACGACTTTTATTATATATATTCAAGGCTTAAATATACTTATTATCTATTATTACATCGGATCTTTATCAGGTTACAAATGCGCAATTATTCACAATGCTATTTCCATAGGGGGGTACCCCAGTGTGATGCAATTCTAAAAATAGATGCAACCGAATTTCAACTCCGGGGGTCCCTCTTATAATTTGTCGGTACTGAGATCTTTCTAATTTCGGAATGAAAAATGGGGGTTCCCGTTGCTCTTCTTGGTGAACATAGGGGCTATAAAAAGGGTCGGTATTTTTATGGAAAATATTTTAAATCCGACCCCTGACATAAACATATCCGGGATTCAGGTCAAAGATATAAAAAGTGAGTGAATATTAATGAATTCTATATTACTAGTGTATAGGTGATTTCATTATAATAAGTTTCCACCAATCGCACGTACTGCAATGATTAATTCTGAATTTCATCTTGGGGTAAAAACCTAGACGCATTCCGAACAACATTAATTGCGCAATTGTAACCATCAAACATGCACACACATCAACTAAATGAGTCATTTTAGCTAGAAAAGTCTAAGCGGTAAAGGAACCGAGACATCCACTAGAACTCGAAAGATTGCTTGGTTCAGTAATTAATTTATCTATAGTATCCAAACAGCTGAAAATGTTTTACTGGTAATCAAACTGACGTGATTAGGAGAAATCATTCGAAAAGTCTAAAAAAAACCTTCTGACAATGCAGCAGAATTTTGATATCTGAAACCATAATGATTTTAATCCATTTTATGCAAATACGGATTTTGAATCCAATTTATTAGCAATGGAAGTAAAAAAAAACACTTTAATCTTAAAACCTACATTTCACCGACTCTAAAAGCCTTTAATATGAAAGTAAATTTGTTATACCACTTTTCTTTTTTATTTTGTACCTATTAACTTATGAACATTTTAGTCTCGTTTGTTTCAGACTTTTCATTTGATGAGATCATGTCTTTGTTCATCAAAGCAATTAGGTGTTTTACTAACTTGGTTATGCAAGATATTAATGGGCGTTCATTGTTTTGCTGTGAACAGTATTACTAACATTCCTTCTGATACCAAGACAACAGATGACGAAAACTTCCAAGTTCTTCTTATTCAAGTCAACACACTTCAAGCCAATGACAGAGGCAAATGAATCTGATTTTAATTGGTTCATAATTATAAGTTTTTACAGAAAAGAGAATCACGCAATCCTTACAATTTCCTTATTAATAGAAAAGTTGGTTCTATGTTTACGTTGTGATACTTTTTTGGCGTAGGATTGAAAATCATCTTATTACAAGACGGACTAAATATTGTGATTTATTTTATACACATTTGCACGATTGTGATAGAAATGTGCATTGGTTATCTAAAAGTGAATAAAATGTGATAGTGTGATTGATGAATTTAGAAAAAGAAATATGCAAAATTAACCAAGATAGTAACTGAAGAAATTACTCGTTGTACTGTCTAGGTCTGTTAATGTGAAAAGCTCATTCAAGACGATTTATACTTTATTCAAATGAAATGAAAAAGTGCAGACGAAACAAATACTACAAATAATAAATGACTTGTTGTGCTCAAAAGATACAGAAATACTAAATATGATATTGTTAGACGATAACTAGACAATGACGCGATTCATCTGCTGTCTGGACATAGAAATGGATAATGTACTTAATCAAAGTGGCAATATAAACACAACTGATACAAATTCAAAAAGTCCACTTCCTTACCCACATCCATTGTATTTGTGTTTCGTCGCTGTCTTGTGTTGTTTTGGTATAACTGGTAATGTTTTGACTTTGATAGTTATGTTCAGAGTGAAGCAATGGACCTCAGTAAATATCATACTGACTTTAATGTCTATTTCTGATATCTTTGCTTTAATTGTTACCGTAACAGTTCCATTTCAGAAGCGAATGTTTGGACGAGTATGGCACACTACGTTTTATTTCCAAGATGCATTTAGCGGAAGTAGCTGTTTATGCGCAGTTATTGTTGGTTGTGAAAGGGCGTATGCTGTGAGAAAACCATTAAAATTCATGACAGTTTGGACAAGAAAAATTACCGCTATTTTGTACCTTTTCGGTTGTGGTGTAATTTTAACTGTAATTATGGCGAGGATTTTTGTGACAACTTTTATAGGCATGGATATTTTTCGACATGAGTTGTACGTTCCTTATATTGTCACCATTCGAGTGGTTCCTTTTACAGTGATTCTTGTTGCAAACATTCTGATGATCCATGGACTGATTCGCAACCGAAACGAATTAAACAAAAGAACTTTCGAAAAGATCGAACATGTGCGACAAAAATACGAGGAGGCCATAACAAGGACAGTCATGGTCTTGACAACGGTTTATTTTATGTGTATGGTGCCTGGTCGCATATTTAATTGGATGAAAAACGAGAAGATCGTCCTTGACAAAGGCAATATTAATTTTCATGTACAAGTTCTTTTGGAAATTACAAATTTCTCAGTGAACATTATAATTTATACTATAACGAGTCGTTTTTATAGACAAGAATTTGAAAAACTGTTTTGTGGCTGCCGCATTAACCAAAGCAATACATCAACAACAATTAGCCGTTCAACTGCATTTGAAGCTTTTCAACAGACAGCATAATAATTAAGAGAACCAGGTACGAAACTATAATGAACAATATTTTGTATGGGTCAAAATGGTGGATCATCATTTTGAGATATTGCTTCTGTTTATAATGCTCTCTCTCTCTCTCTCTCTCTCTCTCTCTCTCTCTCTCTCTCTCTCCATAATTATTTATATTTGAACATAATTCAAAAACAAGTTATTAAAATACTTATTCTACCGGTGCACCTGATCTTCTCATAGTTTTTTTACTGGATTCGCATTGTTCATCTTTTTATGTGTATCTGCCTTCATTTTTCATTTCTGTGTGGTACTCTCGTTATGTCCTTGTTTTTTCGATGTTGCCATTGTCCTTGAATTATTCATTTTAGACTGACAGTAAAATTCTGGCTTATACCATCACATGGTATATAATTATCGGTTGTCCCGGGTGCTGGACATATACTAAGTATTGTAATGCCCTTGCACAGCATAAACGATTTGATTTAGTATTTATAGTATAACTACTAGTAATTGACTGTCGTGAATATCGATAAAAATGTCACGAGTGCCGAACAACGCAGAAGGATTAAACGAGTTGCGGAACTTTGTTCCGTAACGATTTTAATCCACTGTGTTGATCGACACGAGTGACATTTTTATTGATTTCTATGATGGTCGATTAGTTATGCTTTTCATTATATAGATTTTCTACTAACAAACCGAGATTTTAGATGCGGATTAGTTTTTTTTTATTTCAATACGCCAGTTGTTACTTGACGACGGCATTGAAGAGATATTGTGACGTCGTTTCATTAAGACGTCATACGGTGACTAGAAATCCTTTATTTTCACCGGTGACAATATGACATTTATTTAACTGAGAAAACTCTATAAGTCACCGCTGTCTATATAATAAATGTATTTACGGTGATTGTATGGTGTTATTCATGATTATATGGAATGTTTATCATAATATGTATATACTGAAATTGTTGGCTATTTTAACTAACTGGTTGTTTATTTTTATCTCCTGAGGTCTTCATGGAAAATGTAGGCTTTTTTCTGAAATGATATTGTTATCTGCTGGAATTGTTATGAAGATGTTTGAAGTTTTATTGCAACTGTGTAAAATAAGCAATTAAAGCAACTGTGTAAAATAAGCAATGAAAGCAACTGTGTAAACCTTAAGGATGGTCCAAAACATGTGAGATGTTGGCATGTATTGATGGAAAATATAATTAATATGTAGGTCACCGTCAATATGAACTCACTATCTTCGCAGAAATAAGGATTATTAAGTTGAAAAATTGAAGAAATTATATCAGTAATTATTTTGAGCTTCCTGAGATAGAATTGTACTGCTACCTATATACTTTAAAGGTTAAGGGAAGTGGATGTCACCGCACTGGTTTACTAGTTATCTAAAAACATGAATTCAAAATGCTGCAATGAGTCAATACTAGACTTTGTAAAATTGAATGTTGTATCTTATTTCGTGCTTTTTGATGTTGTTTTACAATGAAATTGCTGTTTGATCTCACTGTTAGCAGTTTTATATAAGTAATGCACAATAGAAATAACTAAATACCGAAGTTACTGAATTGTTGGATATTTTATATTTTTGTGTGAAAACTTAGTGTTAGATGCTTTGTCTAATTTTGTGCTTTGTTGTTGTACAATAAAAGTGTTGTTTAACACTTGGTTGGTGTTAATTGTTAAAGGTATACAATAAAATTGTTGTATTTTTAATATTTTTGTGTGTATATCAATGTTTTTGTGCTTTACCTTATTGTGATGACTTTCATATTGTAAACCGTTTTATCATAATGGTGTAAATTTGTGAAAATTTTATATAATTGTGTATCCATTGAAATTTGTTGACGTATTGTGTGTTCACTTCTATCTTATTGTATGTACACTGTAATTTTGGGATCTTCTATATTTTGATGTTATTTATTTCTAATCTGTCATGTGTAATTAAAAGTATAATCTGCACATTTATCTCTCGTTTTGAACAATTTCAGCACCCGGTACCATACTGTATAAAATATAAGGGAAAAGTTTAAACGTACAGCTTAAAAAAACAAGAAGTTGCTGTAAATTTAGTAACTGCAGATGGAAATTTCGATAACTGAAGGCTCTTCAGTGCAGAACAAATCAAAACATTAAGTCGCACACGTTTTTATTCCAAGCATAACTCACTTGCACTAAGTTCAAACAGAAAGCTGATTGTGTTGGACAATAATGCACAACTCCTTTAGAGAAAGCAGCATACCATATATCAGATTAATACTTTACCAGAGCAGAATATTTTGTGACCAAAAATCGGACGAAATGACAGACGGACGAAGAGACAGACAGATGTTTCCCATCAGTCTTGAAGTGGAGTTATAATATTTGAAAGTTCACAAATAGAGGACAAATGACAAACAAGCAAAAAGCAGCTAAAAGCAGAGACTGTTCCAGGGAGATCATCCTTATTTTTAAAAATATCTAAGATATTTTAAGTTTCCAAATAAAATATAAATTTAGGGCAAGCACCGAAGTACTTACCAATTGTGTTCTTGAATACCCTCGAGAAAAAAGTTCACCAGAAAAGCTATGTTGCAAGTTTTAATAAATAACTAAGCAAAGAGCAAAGAAATTTCTGCATATTGTTTACTTATGAAATTGAAGGGAAATGTATAGCAGTGTCAGAAGTATTTCGATCCACTTAAAACATTCATAAAATGCTCAAACTATTTTGAAAAATACTTTCTTTTAATCGTAGATCATTCAGGAATAAATTCCCAATTTTCTTTACTAAATGGCATGCCATGATTAGTTACCACAACAAAACAAAGTAACAGCGGAGCAAAATCTATACATTCGCTATTTACACAAAATATCAGACAAAAAACACCATCAGGACAACAGAAAAACACTTCAAAAAAGTTACAAAGTTATTTGAAAAGTAACTAAGAAAGTAATTTTGAAACCCATTTTAATTTTTTTTAAAACCCTTTCTTTTGAAATTGCGGTTGACAATTTTTCCGGTGGTTTCCACCTGATTTGTCTTTTTGTCTCGTGGACTTTGCCTCTTGACAACTCTGTTAAATAATTTTGTTATTAACCCCATTTTCATTTATGAACAAGAAATCCGGATCTATCAGTATTAATGATAAATGATAAATACTAATAATAAGAATCAAACAGTCGTAAAACAATAAAATAACAAAATTGCGTAACAAAATGTGTAATCTGCAACTATCTAGAAACTTCAGTAAGTTTGTCTTTATCTTTAGTACAGAGAAAATTCAAATATTGAGAAAATCAAAATTCCAAACATCAAAAGATCAGATAGAGGACAAATAAAAGAAATAATCTAAAGGTAATACCAACGACCATAGGAGAGGGAAATATTCATCGGTTTAATAATTGTATTTATCTTTAAATTGTGTAACATTTCAGAAGATCAGTTTTTGGTTCAGCAGCGAAGTACTGAACCTTTTTACTAGCCAATATTAAAGAAAACTAACAGTAAACCAACAAAGGCTTGAAAATGATGTCAAACAGCAACAAACAAAATTTTGCTAACGCATTTTAGAAAATGACATTAACCAATCAGCTACCAAGCACCTCTTTCAAAACAAGATATTTCTTACTGATAGTTTGACAGGTGTTTGCACCTGGACAGAATTTGCTTACCTTTTTCATTCCAGGTTTTCATTGAAATTCACACTATAAGTACTTTAGTTCCGAATGTCATGTTTTTATTTCCGTGCCTTGTGGCTGTGTTCCCTAATTTGCCATGTCTCTGGACTTTGATTGGTGTGATCGTCACATTCCTTGTTCCTTCGGTATTCTGCTGCCGTTGTTTTCTGTAGCCAAATATCTATCAGTTCAAAATATGATTGCATTCTTACTGATAAAAAATAATGTTTCGTAAATGCTAGAATACAGAAAATAAGCAGCAATCAGCTATGGTCAATAATATTCAATAAAAAAATACGGATCATTGCAAAATTACAGAACAGAATTCTCACGAGCTGCCGTCCAAATAAAGTCGGTATAAACTGCAATAATTTGGACTTAATACAAGCATTACAGTTGAAATGGTGGTTAACGAAACAATATGATGAGATCTCGAGTTCCTATCGGTGTTAACGTTTGTATATTGCCTGTCACTTGTGTTTTTAGTGGTGTTCGCTTGAAAATTGTGGCCTGTGATTGTACTTTTCGGCCATTATAGGTGTTTACTGTTGTCTTTTGCTTGTACAAATTTGGAGTTAACACAAATGAGCCGACAAAGTCTCTAAAATGTATGAAAAAATAGGCAATGGAACTACGCTTTAGTTCGCTTGAGTCTCTGTGAGGCCTTAAATAATAGGCTATGGCTCTTATCTCATAGTAAGTTCAAGACGATCTTTCTTAATTCAAACTACGCTTCATCCATGTCAGTCATAACTCAATGTGTGGTCATGGATGTGTGGTCATTAACAAACATACAATTAACTGACAAGGTGTTCTCAAATCTTGAACGCACCAAATATCCCGTTTCATTTCGGTTTTGTCTGGCAGCAAATCAACAGCAATTGCTATTGAAAGGTAAAGTCAATGAGAAAAAGTTAATCACAGTACTAAGTAAAAAGAACTAAATTACAGTTCGGGCCGAAACTTAAAAATTTTCCAAGATGCACTGATATCTTTTGAAAAACCTTTAAACTGACCGTGTAAAACGAGCCCTGATTCAGAAGGCAGGTTTCGGAGATTACAATGCCGAATGCGAATGTCCGAATAACTGATACTGGGTCTTGCGTAAGCAGACTAGGAGTATTACTGCCAATGTTAGGGAAAATGAAACATTGTAATTTTGAAACTTAAGTCTTCCCTTTGTCGTAAAGTTCAGTACTGAAATGTTCGTTTGTGTCAAATTCGAGGTATGAATAAAAAAATGTACATATAGTTTTTCCCCTTGATGTCAAATTCTTGAGGATATATTAACATAATTCATTTAGCAAAAGACGCATTATGTTAAAAAAAGAACATCATCAATGAATCATAAAAAAGATTGAATTTTACGAGTAGATAAAGAAATTCAGCAGTGCAGAATTGAAGGAACAAGTATGCGAGTAGTGGAGCACAGTTTGTGCCTATTTGCATACAAAGTGGATGTTAAAAGATATCACTTTAAAATGTGACAAGTTAAATATCAATAACAAAATCAAGCTCAATGAACGCCTGTTTTTGAACGTGGCAATCTTCCTTTAAATTGTTTTTTGAAAAAAGTGGATCAGCAACCAAATATAAGAAATTTCTTTGAATCATCAAGCTTTAGTTTACTAGTATCACGAGGAAGTGTGATATAGACTGTGGAAAAATCAAATGAACATGTATTTGGGAAAATAGGGGGATTGAAGGCATTCCTATACATTATCCGAATATTCAAGTATCCACATATAATTTATATCCCGTTAGGCCTGGATATTCCCACAGTATGCCTTATATCTCAAAAAAA
>MJUU01027882.1:174935-191805 GCA_002080025.1 Modiolus philippinarum
TTGAATTGAGGTAGGGCGAGACCAATATTTGCCAATGACAGGGCATGACCAATGGCAATATACAAGTGAGACCAAAGCTTAGGCAAGACATAGGTGTTGAGGCCAAAGATCAGGGACATACTAAATATGGCAGACAATTCTCGGTTCCGGAACGGAAACGATCTCCGGACCCGGAATTTGAAGGGAAAAATCGCAGACCTTTACCATTGGGCCTATGGATCTGAACTAGCGCTATATACTACTAAAGACATCCCATGAGCGCAGAACACTCGGACAAAATGTTTGGTAATGAGTACTTCTTTTTTACTAGTTTTGAGAGGTTACGCCTTGAAACACGTGTACAACATAATGAAATATACTGTTTTATGTAACTTTGGTATTTTTTTTTTTTTTTTTTTTTTTTTGTAGTTTAAACCATGAGATCGGGTGTGCCAGTAAAGAAAGCATCTCCTGTTTCTGATGTCGATTCTGGGAGTAAAGTCAAATCCAATAGAGGAAAAAAACTTGAGCAGCTAAAGGGAAACATGTTGTCACCTTTGAAACGGATTTGCCATAGCTATACACAAGTTTGTGACTTCTGCAGCGATGACCCTAAGTTATGGGTAACGTAACCTTGTACAAGTAGCCTTGCATTTTAACTAAACACATTCTAAATTTCTAAAATCTGTATTGCATGGACACGGGTTATGTATTCCGGTATATGCATGAAATCATTATGCTAAACTCCTCACAGGAAGGGATCTTGGTGGAAGCTGTATACTCAGGGTACATAACTTACTTTGTCAGTTGGTAATGGGTCTGGAGCTGGCATGTCAGTTAACTGCTAGTAGTCTCTTGTGATTTCATGTTTATGTCCGTATATTTAGTTCTTTCAGTTTCATTTTTCACAATTGACTCAGTCCTGTTGCCAACTGAATTTTACTGTTGTTACGATTGTTTTTTGATTTATCACATTGGCTGTAGGGGGAAGGTTTGGGCCCAATAAAACTAGTTTAACCCCGCCGCAACAGGTTTGCGCCTGTCCTAAGTCAGGAAATTTATTAAGCCTTTGTGTGTCTTGTCTTTTTCTAGTTAGTTTATTTTATGTCTATAGGAGTCTGGGATTATGTTTATTTCGCTGAACTTGATTACTCTTTATTCAGGGGTCGACTCCGACCTGCCGTTGGGGGTGGGGTTTTCTCACCGTTCATAGAAGATCTTATGGTGGCTTTGAGTTATTATTACTCCCCTTTGGGTCGTTGTCTCTTTGACACATTCCCCGTTTCCCTTCTTTTTTCTAGAATAGATTCTTTAAGTTACACACACACGCGGGCCCAATTCAAAACCTTGAGTGAGATCAGGTTAACTTTTAGAGTAAGTATTTCTTGCCTCTTATGTCAATTCTGGGAGTAAAGTCAACTCCATTAGATGAAAAACAAATTTAAGCTGTTAAAAGAAAAGATTTATTGTCATCTGAGAAACAGATATTCTTTAATTAAACACAAGATAACGATGTAGACCGTAAACCTTATTCAGTGATGATCCCAGGTATGTGTCACATAGCCTAGAATAGATTTTTTAAAGTTCTCATCTCATATAGTTATTTTTCCTTTCTTCGAAAATCCTTTAATTTCAATTTAAGTTTTTGCACTTAAGTGAACGGTGACCCCCAACTTCTATTTATCATTTCAAAAATAAAAAAGTTACGTTTCAACACAGAAAATTTTACTAAATTCATTTATAGGTAATCAAAACAGACACAATTAAAGCATCGAGAACACTATTTTCTCTGTATAAAACAAACAAAAAATAAATTACATTACCAAATTTAAAAGTGTGATGGCTGTATTCTTCTCTCTTTATTTTCATAATATATAATTTTTATCCGATGCACACAGTTTCCTTAAATATCACGATTTAAGAAACATTCTAACATTGCTCTTGTAAACCAGTATAATACTCGATAACCATATATTTCGCACATGCACTTTACAAATGGTATCGGAATATGAGTAAACGGGATGAAAAAAATGCTTCTTAGTTATGTTAAGAACGGTATTTAACTACATCATGCCATTCAGACGCAGACCGATGCCTCTGCTGGTGGACTATTAGCCCACAAGGGTATTCACCAGCCAAGTTGTCAGTACTTCAGTGCTGACCCGAAAATCGACTTTATTGAAACATGCAATATCTAAATTTTACAAAATTTCGTGTAAAACTAAGGAGTATCTCCCTCAAGCATAGCTTTGTCCTTAGCTGAATATAGGCTTTTCTATTTAGACCCTTTTCATTATTTGTTCTCTGTCAGCAATTACACGTTTTTAGATTAATGGACTTCCAAATGTTTTGATTTGATTTGCACTGAAGAGACATAAATTGTCGAAATGCGCATATAGAGAAAATAAATCAACAGTAACTTCGCCATTGGTATTGTTATTTAACCATGGGCCTAGCCTTTATATTCGAAAATTTTACCTCTCGCTAACCCTCTTTGTTAAATTTGAATATAAAGGCCCAGTCCATTGTTGAATTTTCAATAACCACATATCTGCCATGAATTATTTTTTAATTATTTTCAGGTCGGAAACTTATATTGATTAAATGCTTAATAAACGTCATACACATGCTTCAATCAACTTCCTTAATTATTTGTGTGGTTAATTTGGGAAGTGTTTAGAAAAAGAAAACTCTTTTCTTATTAGCTGTCAGTAATTTTTTGCATGATTGACGAACAATTCATTGGTCGGTTTTAAAAAAAAATCACCGATAAGATGTTTTTTTTCTCAGAATAATCTTTGTCTGCCTACTTCCTGAACAGATATTCTTGATAATTCAGTCGCACAACTATACCACTCCACGGAATCTGGCATTTCAACATTTTAAACGATTAATCAAAAATTATTGTTCTGAACAATCAAGTTAAAAAAACGATTGTGGAAGTGACGAATTAATTCTTAAATTATAGGAAAAATACTACAAATTTTGGCATAAATCTTCTTCAGAAAAAAAACAGAAAATGGATCTACATAACAAAACGAGCCTGAGTAACAGTACAATGTCGAATTGGAGTTATCAACCTATTCCGGGTCTGTTGTTTTTATGCATTATCTCCGCTATTTGTTTCCTTGGTATCACAGGAAATTGTATGACTTTAATAGTTTTATTTCGAACCAGGAAATGGACCTCCGTCAATCTATTACTTATTCTTATGTCGATTTCAGATATGCTGGCTCTGATTATTTTTGTTATTATACCACTCTTTATTCGCATATTTGGATATCTTTCTAGTATCACCATCTTTATCCAGAATGCTGTTAGCACAAGTAGTTCTTTATGTGCTGCAATTATTGGATGTGAAAGGTCATTCGCAGTAAACAAGCCGCTACAATTCAAGAAGATTTGGACCTTGAAAGTAACAATAGTAATATATATCATCTGCTATACAGTTTTTTTGGCTATCATTTCCGGGCGTTTTTTGATTACCTATTTGAAAGGAGAAGATTATTTCAATGTAAATTTCTACCTCCCTTTTTTCTTACTTATTCGGATCATTCCGTTTATGGTGATCATTGTAACGAACATCCTGATGATCAAAGGACTTATTCAACATCGACATGCTCTCGCTAAAATGTCTGATAATGGAAACGTTGGCCATGCAAGCAAGAAAGCAGAAGTCGCCATTACAAAGACAGTGGTTGTCATGACAATTGCGTATTTCATTTGTATGGTGCCTTCTCGTGTCTCTGTTGGGTTGAGGAGCGTTGGAATTTTTGAAGACAAAGAAGAGATAATTCATAAAGTTCTTACTGTCTCAGAAATGATAAACTTTTCCATAAACATTATCATTTATACATTAACAAGTGATTTTTTCAGAGCTGAATACAAAAAACTTATGTGTTGCTGTATTACCAAATGGCGTAATAACAAAAATGTTGTTCAAGACAATACGTCCTCTGTTACTCACATTGCATAACAATTGTTTTGAAGTGATTTGATATATTTATTTTGTATGACTTATTGTGTGTTCTGTGGCTTTCTTTGTGCGTTATATTGCTTTTGAAATGCCAATTTTAACGGATCTATTACATTAAATGATGAAGATACGATGTCAATCTGGTCATACACATAATTCGAGTATATGTAAATTTCGTAATATTCGTTTAAATAATTACAAAGTCTTTGGATCTCTTAAATGATTTTTGTGAGTACATATTTCAATTGTATGAAATATCATAAAACGGATGAAGTATTTGGTTGTTTATATATATATATATATATTCCATCTTCTATAACATGTATTTTATGTAAATCTATTCATTTTAACATCATGTTCAACACAAAACGTAATTCTGATATTTTTGCTGTTTTTCTTCAGTGGAAACTAATATTTTGATATTCGGTATTCGGAATATATCAAAATACCTATCTTTTAACTCTTTATTTTTATCACTACTATTAGTAATTATTACTTAATTCTGGGATGCTCTTTTATTTTCACTGTCTACGACCTTACAAGAGCAGTTGCGGGTGACTTTCTACCGGACACTACTGCAATGGAAGAGGAGGTTTGGTGCGCCATAAAACAGGTTGTTAGTGCTTTGCTTTGGTTTTGAGTGTTGTATTTGTGGTGTTCGTGTGTTTTGTCGGTTGGTTGCGTCTTTTCTTTAGTCTTCTGTTTTCTGGTGTTCTCGTTTTTGCCTTGTCTCTGGACTTTGGTTTATATAATCTTGCCAATTTGTTCTGTTCCTTCGATATTCTACTGTCGTTGTTTTAACCTATCCTTTCTTTTGAAATGCCTAAACCAAGTCAGGACCAATGTGGTCGACATTTGTTCCCGCTGGTTTGCCACCTGATTTGTCTTTTTGCCTCTTGGACTTTGGCTCTTCATAATTCTGTTCATTAATTTTGTTATTACACCCATTTACTATTTATAAGTATGTTGAATTCTCGGAGGTATTGGTTTGATGCAGTGTTCAGAAGGCCAATTTCGACATTTTTTTAAACACAAAACTAAGTTATATCAAGGTCTTTTTGAAATGGTTAAAGATTTTTCTCACAGAAAATGACAAATCACTCCTTCAGATTGGTTGATGATTATTTTAAATGAAATTAAACACCTGTTCGTCAATTCGGAAACAGGACTATGAGTGTAATCCCCTATCTCCTTGCATGTTTATGGTATTTTTTATTATTGAAAATAGCCGTCAAAGAGTGTATAATCCCCTTTTTCGACTTGGGACTTTGGCCTAATTTTGGGCGTGCTTTGGATTTGACCACTTGAGTCCATGAACTCCAACATGTCCAAGGACTCAAAAGTCATAGCATTTTGGACTTGTACTTCAAATTTTAATAAAATTTAAAAATAAAAAATGTACTTCATGTACTCTGGACTCAAGGGGGAAATGGATTATACCCTTTCAAAGGCAACGGTGATAAAAACAGCAAAAAAAATTACGAATTTGAGTTATTGCTTAGTTCATATGCTGATAATGATTCCTTTTCACATGATAGTCCTTTGACATCTATCTATATATCTAGATAACTTTGGCAAATTTGATGGTTAGAGTTAATCGATATTAATTGGTTAGAACATTGTGCAAGTAAAAATTCTGCCAGGAAAATATACACCTAATTACTACCCGAACTTTTGAGGAAACATAAAGTTTGTTTAATGAAGACAAATCACTGTGCAATTTTTCTAAAAAAAAACTTTGAAAGAGAGTTTTTAATAGGCAATGAGAGAATTACATATTGTGGAGAATTAACTGTTTTGAAAGCCTTACCCTTTAAAATAATTCTGTTACTTTACCCCTGAATCAAATTTTTAAAGAATCTCCAGGATATCTTCCTTCTTATTCTATGGAAGGGTAAAAAACAAAAATAAAAGAAAGGTTATACAGCAGCAACCTAGAGTCTAAAATTTCAAATTTAATCAGCCACCCTGACACACGGCTAAATTATGCCTAATATTGAAGGAAATGATATGACGCTTTGGTTCTGACTGGTCGTAAACGTGAAATATGATGCAAATGTTTAGAATCTAAGATCAAAGGTCAAATTTTCAAAATTTACTTTTTGTATATTTCAAACGTATCAAAGCATATCTCAAAATATTCTCAAATAACTAAATACCGAAGATACTGTGAATTTAAATTCTGCATATGCGCATTTCGACAACTTATGTCTCTTCAGTGCAGATAAAATCTAAACGTTTGGAAGACCATCAACGATTGATTTAATTGTCATTAATTTTGGTTCTCAGGTGTTTTATGATAGAATTAAAAGCAAAAATCAAGAACAATAACCCCTTCGCAATGTGAATTACGTCCCTTTTCTAAAATTAGGAAAATTTCAACTTTTAGGGATTTCAACGCAAAATTCATTGCCAAAAATAAGCAATATAACAAAAATTGTAATTTACATTCATTTAATGAGTATTCATATATTTTTTGACGGCCTGAAATATGGATACTGACATTTGTGACAAAAATATAGTCCAATGAAAATACCTTGTTAAAGTAATCAATGAGTCATTTTTAAAGACTATTTTATCAAAAGTTTTGTAAACAAATAATATAAAAGTAATATAAATAACTCAAAACATAAACACAGAAGTAATGTCAGCAATTTGAAACTAGAAATAATGTGAGCATACCTTATCTAAATGATACCCCGCCCCACATTGGATACATGCAAAGCAAAGTCAATGTTTTTATATGCTAAACCCCCAAAAATGGTAAAATCAAAATATAAAGCAGGAGGTGCACGAAGGAATCATGTGTAAAAGGTTCCCGAAGAGTTTTATTAAATCCATCGATTGATTTAGGAGGGGTTGCGGATAGTATACCATTACCCACTTCAGATATGCATGGTAAAGTTAATGTTTGGCAATGGGATACCTCAAAAATTTATCAATCGTGTGATAAAGATTCTCTGAAAGTTTCATCAACTTCTCTTCATTTGTTTAGGCAAAGTTGCGGAAAGCGTACTTTGAAAAATGGCAAAGTCTTGGTATGGCTTATGGGAACACTCAAAATTGGTCAAATCAAAATCTAAAATAGAAAGAGAACTATGGCATCATGCAATTTAGGGTTCTCTGAAAGTTTCATTAAATTCCATTTATTGGTGTAGGAGGGGTCGCAGAAAGCATACCAGTACCCCCTCAAAACATAGAATGGTAAAGTGCATGTTTCGCTATTGGAAACCACAAAAAATGATCAGATCAACACCTGATCAAAAGGTGCAGTGTGGCATCATGTGAAATCGACTCTTTGAAAGTTTCATTAAATTCCAATAACTGGTTTGGAAAGAGTTGCAGACGACCTACCAGTATCTCATAATGACAAACACAATGCGTAAACCATGTATGGTTATTTGAACCCTACAAATTTCCCAGTTCAAGATCTAAAATAGGAGGTGCAATATGGCATCGTGTGACTAAGATTCTCTGAAAGTTTCATCAAACTCCCACATTTGTTTAGGTGGAGTTGTAGATGGCATATACCAGTACCTCCTTATAGCAATAACTGAAAATGTCCATGCTTGGCTATGGGAAACCCCAAAAATTGGTAAGATCTCAACCTAAAATAGAAGGTGAACTGTGTCATCATGAGATAGATGTTACCATTGGTTTCATCAGATTTATTTGCAGTTTAAAAGGAGTTGCAGATATTAAGTTCGAATGGATAGACGAACAAAATGAGTACTATATTCCCACCTTTTTCAAAAGCGGGGATATAATAATGTTTATTACTAACTGGTTTAGTAATCCTTCAGTGATTTTGAGAATGTTTGCAATCGACAATTAGTATAGTTACCAGCAATAGTTTGTCGACAAATATTACGTAAGTCTCGCAACTTGTGTTTGACTTACTTACCTTTAACTAGAAATAGTATTAAGTTGTACAGACTGGATTTGTTCCTGAATGCAACAGTTTGGTTTGGACATCATTGACATTTTCCCCAGAAGGATGATACTTTCATCGAAGCAGATGTTTGTAAAATCCCGTTATACAGACTTCATGAGAACGTATCCAGGTTAATGAATTGTAGGTAACAACGGATAAAAAGAAATGAATATAAGCATGCTACGTTTCTATGCACCTTTCCATTGCACATAAAAATACACTGTATGAAAAAATTGACGTATAGGAATTATTTCAGTGGTTACTTAATTAAATTCCAATGCTTGAATGGTGAAAAACTTCAAGAAAAGTGATTATTCAGAGTTCTCTGTCAATATGCGCATCTAAGCGTTATGTCCTCAATAGCTTTACAGTTTCATGAAATTATGTTGTTTTGATTGCAGAAACATGACTGTCGAACAGGTCAAAACATTATACTTTTCGTAGCTTGTTCCCTGGAGTGGTGTTCAAAGCAAAGCAATAATGACTGATCTGAATTGGTCTCGTTAAATGCTGAAAATGAAATCTACCCCTCTGATAAGGACAACTAGTCCCAAATATTTTAAAATTATACAACATATGCACTAACCTAGCAAGATAGAATGCTTTAGTGACGTATAATACAAGTGCAAACAATAAAAATACTACTTATTCATGCGTGTAAACGAAATATAGAAACTGCAGTACCCTGAGATTCCCGAATTTCCCCCTTTTTCGATAAATGATCAATATCTTAAAACAAATTAGGATAATAATTTTTAAAATGATGCCGGACATATGCTTACATTTCGATTTTCAAAAAGCATTATCAGTCTCAATGAAATTTGATACATTAAAAAACAATGCTTGATCAAAGAAGAAATTCGAATCTAATGAAAATTAAGTTACCCTTCTTTTAGACCCAATAAAACATAATTGCACCTCCTATTTTAGAACTTGATTTGAGCAATTTATAGGGTTCAAATAACCATACATGGTTTACGCAATGTATTTGTCATTAGTGGATACTGGTATGTCGTCTGCAACTCCTCCGAAACCAGTTATTGGAAATTGATGAAACTTTCAAAGAGTCTTTATCACATGATGCCACACTGCACCTTTTGATCTGACCATTTTTGGGGGTTTCCCATAGCCAAACATGCACTTTACTATTCTGTTTTGAGGGGGTACCGATATGCTTTCTGCGACCACTCCTACACCATAAAATGGAATATAATGAAACTTTCTGAGAACCTTAATTGCATGATGCCATAGTTCACTTTCTATTTTAGATTTTGATTTGACCAATTTTGAGGGTTTCCCATAACCATAGAAAGACTTTGCCATTCTTTGTCATAATGGGTATCGGTACGCTTTCTGCAACTCCGCCTAAACAATTGAAGAGAATTTGATGAAACTTTCAGAGAATTTTTATCACATGATGGCATAGTGCACTTTTGACGTCGATTGATGAATTTTTATTGTAAACATATTTTATTGATTAATTTGTCAATCATTTACACAATATAATACATTGTAACACACAAATACATAAATAAGGTTACAAATTAATTAAGAGCATTCGGAAACAAGACACAAGATCTTATATAAATCCGTATCCGTATGAATTTTTAGGTGTCCCATTGCCAACATTAACTTTACCATGCAGTATCTGAAGGGGGTAATGGTATACTATCCGCAACCTCTCCTAAACTAATGAATGGATTTAATAAAACTCTTAGAGAACCTTTTACACATGATTCCTTCGTGCACCTTCTGCTTTAGATTTTGATTTTACCATTTTTGTGGGGTTTACAAATGTTACATATCAAAATTAACTTTGTTTTTCAAGTATCACATGTTGGGCGGGGTATCATTCAGGTGAGCTATGATCATATTATTGCTGAAAATTACTTCTGTTTATATGTTTTTAGTTATGTATGTCACGTTTATATTATTTGTTCACAAAATTTTTTATAAAATGGTTTTAAAAAAAGACTCTCAATGCATATGGTTGTTTTAAGGTATTTTCATTTGACTATATTTTTGTCACAAATGTCAGTATTTATATTTCAGGTCGTCAAAAAATTAATAAATACTCATTAAATCAATGTAAATTATTTATTTTGTTTTATTACTTATTTTTTGGCAATGAATTTTGCTTTGAAATCCCTAAAAGTTGCGAAGGGGTTATTGTTCTTGATTTTTGCTTTTACTCCTATCAGAAGACACATGAGAGACAAAATCAATGATAATAAAAGCAATCATTTGAGAAAATTTTGAGATATGCTTTGAAACGTTAGAAATATACAAAAAAGTAAATTTTGAAAATGTGACCTTTGACCTAGATTCTAAACATTTGCCCCATATTTCACGTTTACGACCAGTCAAAACCAAAGCGACATATCATTTCCTTCAAAATTAGGCATAATTTAGTCGTGTGTCATGCTGGTTGATTAAACTCCGAAAATAAGCTAGATATTCACGACAGGTTGCTGCACTATTATAGTTTATGCATAGAAGAATGCCTATAAGAATGGCGGAGGGCTGAAATTGCCATAGATAGAAACTATTGCTATACAATTACATGACCCCATAACTACTTGATCCTCTTTATTTTCTCCATGGAAAATTTAACTATTGGAACAGAGATTGGGTTTGATATGTCACTATACTATAATAAGAAAGTGTTATATGTCCTGACGAGGAAATTACGTCTTTTTGTAGGGCTATCAAAACTGCTTATGCTAATTGTACTGCGCCTACTGCTATCCTGCGTCATCCAACCTGGCTATATAACAATGTAATTACTAGTATATTTGGAAATGCGTGTTTTGATTATTTATGATGTGTAAATATATAAAATTCTTAAATGGTATTTTAGCAGAAGATATCAAATTTTATTCATCTGGAGATTAATTTTGTGTTGTTCATTTGTATGTGTGTCACCTTTTTCTTTTCTGTGTCGTTTCGAATGAATTCATGGTCTTTTCACAATCTAATTTTGTTCGTACTGGGATTCGGATCTCACTTACTTAACCTTTCATAATAATATAATAATATACCGTGTATATCCTGATATTTGAAGCATTTGTTAAACAATTAAGGAGGGGAAATTGACCAATTGTAAATTCAAAAGAAATTTGAGGTCAATCATAAATCAGAAATATTCAAAAATTCTTATTCATAGTTATGAATTTCAAGAAAAATGCTTTAAAAATTTCGGAAAATTGGAAAAGGGACTTACATTTGGTAGGTCAGTAGTGTCGGGCTTATTTATTTAAAATTCCCTTTTCAGTAACAAAATATTCAAAGCTTCATGATTTCCTGTTTAGACTTTAGCATATGATTCTTCTAGGACAACTTATTATTTCCTGTACAAGAGCAATCTGAAAGAGTCTGAATTGTTCCATCTGTTTCGAAACACTAATTAAGAATCTTTGGGGGTGCAATGCAGTCAAAAACTATGCTGTCCTTTGTGAAATTATAGCAGAAAAACGCAAGGTATCGGTGCTTCAGACATTGACTAGATATAATTTTTGGTGTTAGAATAAGAATTTTATGAAAACTATGTTAAAAAGCGTTTTTCTTATATCATTCTACTATATACATTTTCTTTGTTTCACTTCAGCATTTTATATTGCCATTGAAAAGTTAGCAACCTCCTACCTGATCACTACACAAAGACATTTTAATGGAAAATTTTGAGACAGCATCCAGTGGTTAATATATCATCTATCAATATTGTTATTGTTTTAATATTATTATACCAGTTTTTGAACTAATTTTGTTCTTCATTTATGTAAAGGTTTTGAATGTAATGTGTTGTAACGATATACAATATGTTTTGTGCATACATTTATTGTTGTGCAAAATAAAGCAATAACAAAAACACTTTACTTAATTACTGTTCTAGTTATAAATGGGTGTAATAACAGAATCACCGAACAGACTGGTAAAGAGCCGAAGTCCATGAGACAAAAAGACAAACCAGGCGGAAACCACAGGCAAAATTGTCAACCGCAATGGTCCTGGCTCGGTACAGGCATTTCAAAAGAAATGCTGGGCCAAACCGGACTTACTATAATGGCTGGCCAAACCTCCCCTTCCATTGCGGCAGTGTCCGGTAACAACTCAACAGCAGTTACCATTGAAAAAAATCGTGGACAGTTAAAAGAATAGATCAAGGTATTTAGGTTATTGAGGATACTGACCCCAAAAATAATTCCGAATTCAAAATGGCTATTTTTTTAAATATATTACTGTTATATATACCTTTTATTTGGTATAAATATTGGACCACCTTTCCAGGCGTTTTTCTGAGATAAATGAGGTCAAAGTTACCTCCCCTGAATAATGGTCCGAATTCCCATTTATCCCCCTTTTGACCATAAAAAAAACAATTGTACGTTGTTTTTGTAAAAAGAGTGTTGGGATTATAAGTTTTTGTTGTTTTAAAGGTATTTCTGAAAATACATGCACTTATGTCAATCATTTTTGGTAATATTCCCAATTATGTGCACATTGAGGTTAGATTTTTTATCACTTTTTGGCCCCTGGAGGGACATAAAAAGTTCAATGCAGAAAAACTTCCGAATTCAAAATTTAATTTTTTTACTTAAATATATACCTTTATACGATATCTTCAAAATATAAAAAAAATCAGTTTGGCAAACCAAGCTTTTAAGAGACCTACAAGCATTCAAACTTGACAACATTGCCCCCTCCCCTCAAAAAATTTTGCCATCACTAGAACAAAAACCAGAAGTGATGTCACCGGCTGTGCTTGTAGCACAAATACCAAACTAAAATAGTCATATGTATACGGTCTTCACTTGACTAGAACAGAAAGTTGTAGGTTACACATGTCAAACCGGAAGTGGATACTTTCTTACCTACTGTTAATCATAAATACAAAAAATTCATCTACAAATTTAAATTTTGTGATATATTGTATGATAGTTCGATATGTGACCCCCACAGGAGTCCTTTAAAGAGATAAAGGAGCGCGCAAGCGGGACCGGAAGAAGTTTGTATTTCCAATCGGCCACCGTTTGTACCGGAATGACCTATTATGCTGTATATAGATATATTTTGGATGGCGTTGACTAAATGAATGAGTTGATATTTCTCATATTTTCTTGTTCCAAACTTCTAGGGTGTGATCTTTGTAAAACGTAAATCAGCAGTGGCTTGTTCTGGCAGTAATTCTTTCACGTCTGCTTTAATTGTTAAGAAGGGGGAGACTGCTATTGTTGTTCTAGGTTGAATTCTCCCTTCCCACAATTTTCAAGTTTTATTCTATCATTTTGTCCACTTTTCTTATCCCTTTGTGTACATAATTTACTTTTTTCACTACAATATCTCTATTTTATTTAATTTTTATCAAAGTTATTTTCCCTTTTCAGCACTTTTACTGTGCTAATTTATTATTATTTTCCTTTATCTCACCTTATTTCAAGTTTATTTCCATTTTTCATCATATACGAAGGAATTGAATTTTTCCCGCCATTTTGCTGTTTCCATGGCAACGGTCGCCATTTTGATATTTTAAATACTTGTATCTATACATGCTAAGTAACATTCCTGTTAAATTTCAATCCATTCTGAACATTTTTAATTTTTCCCGCTATTTTTATGGTATAATCACGTGACAGCTGTCCTCACTAACCTTAAGTAAAGAAAGAATCGTGAATCAGAGTTAGTACCAAAACTTTTTGATTTTTCCAACCAGGACTGATCGTACGAGACAGAATTTTTGAAGCCTTGATTAATAAGGCGGTCACAGAAATAACTATGTCTAATGAGAAAGTCTTTATAATTTGTGCTAGCTCTTGCGTTAGGAATCAGCTGTGAAACAATCACCAGCATGGGAAGCTGGAATATTACTGTCCATTTTAGGGAAATTCGTAATAATGAAATTAAAATTGTCCCTTTTGTCGTAAATTTTAGCACTGAGATGACCATTTTAGTCAAACTCGCGATGTAACTCCAAAAAAGATGCAGCTCTGGTGATTTCTGTCGTTTCTTTTATCTCTGGTTCTGGTGGATACACTAATGGGATCCATTTAGCAAAGTATGCAAAATTGATGGAAAGTACATCAACAATATATCTATAGGTGTGATTAAAGGATCTGGCATCTTTTATTTTATGATCTTTTACGGGTCTCTGAAGAAATTCGGTCTCGTAAGTGTATATAACAAGTCTGCGAGTAGAGTTGCACAATTAAATCATCGTCAGATTATACATTAAAAAGTCCAAGAACAGCACAAAATTATAACAACCTTCCATGATAAGCTTTCTGGCTTAATTTTCCGACAAGTAATGAATACCTTCACAATCATATCCATTTATTCCATGCAACTGAACAATATGATCCCACACCCTATATATCATTTGCTTAATTACAGATTAAACCTGGAATCAACATATGACTGTTTACGTTCTTTTTTTTTAAAAGTCTAGATGACTGAGTGACCTAGGCTGGTTTACCAAGCACTGGCAATGTTAGATACAAGTCAAATCGGCACCAATTCTAAATAAGGCGAATGGTCCACAACAAATGCTCTGTTCAAAATTTATAGTTCAAACATTGTTGGGCTGATCTTCACAAGTCTTACCATATTATTAAATTACTATGAACTTTTCACAAAACTTTATAGATATCTTGATGCCGAAAATATTGTTAATTGATATTAATTTGAGAGTTAACACTGTTAGTGCTTAAGTTTTGAGTGTTGTTATTTCCAGTGTTTGTATGTTTTGTGGGTCTGCAGCGACTTTGGTCTTCCGTCTTCTAGCATTCTTGCTTTTGCCTTGTCTCTGGGCTTCGATTTATGTAATTTTGTGCTTGTTCCTTTTGTAATCTACTGTCGTTGTTTCGTATCTGAAGACAACCATTTTGATAACTTATATTTTTTCTACAGAATAATTCCAAACATTTGAAAGACTATAAACGAAAATATGTGTAAAACTGATAGAGAACAAATAACAGATAAGATTTAAAGTGGTCCAGATAGAACTTCAAAAGGGAAGGGATCATTCCTGAAAAGGCACCTTTACAAAGATTTGTGTAGCAAAATGGACACTTAAGCGTGCTGGCTGAAATTAAAAATGGAATGGCAAACATCTGTTGATCTGTCAATAGTAATAGTAAGAGTAAGACACATAATTCATAATGTCTACCGGCTTTCATACGTTAATGCTTTGATCTGTTCAGCACTGAGTGAATGTAGGTTAGCTATCTGCCCAAACTAAATTTACAGTTACATCAATTATATAATTGTTTAAAAAAGATTTTTTATCTATATTTCATACTGAATAATTTTCAGCCAGTATTTTACAACTCTAGTATGAATATTTTTCATTACTTCGAGGCCATTCCAGGAAATTTAAGCATGGGCAATATATGGCTTAGTTTGTATTGTTCCTTATTTTATGGTTGCTTTAAATGCTGAATATTGTTGTATATGAATACCTGCTGAATTATTTCTTCAAAGTATAAATTCGATTACTATGCCATGCAGTTATTCTCAGTTGCATGTAGTAAAGCACGTCACATACGTCTGATGTGTATTTATAACTGAAAATAACCTCAAACTTTTAAAATGATTCACTATTTATGAAAAAGAAAAGAAATGGGATAAACGTCAAAGAGACAACATCCCATCTCCAGGTTAAAACGACCCAAAACTTTCAATCATTTTAACAAGTTTGAGGTAATTTTATAAATACACATCAGACGGATGTATGTGACGTGCTTTACAAAATGCATCTAGGGTTCACCGTACGGTCTTCAACACAGTGAGGAACCTAACACCATATAGCAAGCCCTAAATTGTCCCTAAAAAGTAAAAAAGTGAATAAATTAATAGAAACAAACCACATCCAATAGCCCGAATATCAAGAAACTAAAATATTATAAGAAGACAAGGACAAGCCAATGACCAACATATTCCTGACTGGGGACAGGCGCAAAAATTGCGGTGGGTTAAAACTAGTTTTCTTGGATCCAAACCCTCCCCTGTGTGCTGTGAATGGCAAAAACATAAATTCACAAAACGACTCACAAGAACTGCATAACAACAATGAAAAGCTTCTTTTTAAATAAGAAAGCATCGAAATTACCGAAAACTTAGTTTCTACAGAAGGCCATATCGAAAACTTTATCTCTCCAGAGCAGATCAAATCATGCATTTTGAAAGGCGCAAGAGAACAACAAACCATCAGGATCTAAAGAAAAAAACAATAATCAACTAAAGATAGAGCCTTTCATAAAGGAGATACTCCATAGAAAAACTATGGATACGTAGTGATTTCTTAAGGAATTGCTAAAAAAATAAAGGGCTAGAAACTGAATACTCGTATTTAAGAACTTAGTCCATAAGAATCATAACCCTGCAAAAAAATGGAACTAGAATCAATTGTAACATGATCTGAAATTTATCTCAATTACAAAACAGTCAAATAACAGACTTCATGTTAAGATAAAACAAATATTTCAGACACATGCATTGAATATTTTAACATTATACCGATATAAAACCATTATGCTTACACATTATAAAAAGGTGAAGCAACTGAAAAAAAAGGTCGATAGACAAACAAACGGACGCGAGTATGGGATTTACCATTATCAATCCGTCCGATGATGGTCGTATATACATGGACAAATGTAATAAATGCTGTTATCTGAACATACATTTTTATTTGAACACACTTGTGTGCGGACATTGTCTCACTGACCTTAAATGGCAGAGTTGAGTTTCTAGGAGTATCTGGAATGTTCAGTACAGCGTAATGAGTGGTCAAAATACAGAATTATGTAAATATGTATGGACTTCAGCACCTCTTGATTCAAATTGTATAATATAGGAAACAAACAGGTTTTGGTATAAAAAGACAAAAACTATATGTATTTCATTATTTCATGATGGTAAGTGTACTATTTTTTTTTAATTATGTATTTAATGCTTTATTATTTCTGCAAGCTATACAAGGATAA
>MJUU01027885.1:0-44310 GCA_002080025.1 Modiolus philippinarum
AATTGTGGCCAAGTATGGTTCCAATTGGCTCAGTAGTTTCAGAGAAGAGGATCTTTGAAAGTGTTTTCACATAGGGTCCAATGTTAAACTATATCCCCCGCGGTCAGCCATGTTGAATGTAGCGCAATCCTGAAAAACACAATTTTGTAAGGAACCACCCAAAGACTATTGTGGCCAAGTTTGGTATCAAATGGCTCAGTAGTTTCAGAGAAAAAGATCTTTGAAAATGTTTTCTCATAGGATCCAATGTTAAAACTATGTTTCCCGCTGGCGGCCATCTTGAATATAGCACTGACCTGAAAAACACCTTTCTTGCAAAGGACCACCTAACGACTATTGTGGCCATGTTTGGTTCCAATTGGCCAAGTAGTTTCAGAAAAGAAGATCTTTGAATGTGTTTTCCCATGGGTTCAATGTCCTCTGACGGCCATGTTGATTGTAGCGCAATCCTGAACAAGATGTGTTTGTGAAACACTACATATGCCCCCAGATTCCGATTTTTACCCCTTTTTTACCCCTTTGACCTTGACCTTTGACCTTTGACCTAATTTTTTTTGCATATTTATGTTCCTCTTGACTAGACCTATACACTTGCCAAGTATCAAAAGTCTACCTTATACAGTTCAAAAGTTATAGCCAAGGTTAAAGTTTCGGACAAACAGACAGACAGACAGACAGACAGACAGACAGGACAAAAACAATATGCCCCCAGATCCTCGATCTGGGGGCATAAAAACACCTTTTTTGTAAGGGACAAACCAAAGACTATTGTGGCCAAGTTTGGTACCAATTGGTTCAGTTGTTTCAGAGAAGAAGATCTTTGAATGTGTTTTCCCATAGGTCCAATGTTAAAACTATGTCCCCCGCTGGCGGCCATGTTGAATGTAGTGCGATCCTGAAAAACACATTTTTTGAAAGGGACCACCCAAAAACTATTGTGGCCAAGTTTGGTACCAATTGGCTCAGTAGTTTCAGAGAAGAAGATCTTAGAAAATGTTTTCCCATAGGGTCCAATGATAAAACTATGTTTCCCGCTGGCGGCCATCTTGAAAATCACGCGGACCTAAAAACGCCTTTTTTGTAAGGGACCACCCAAGGACTATTGTGGCCAAGTTTGGTTCCAATTGGCTCAGTAGTTTCAGAGAAGATCTTTGAAAGTGATTTCCCACAGGGTCCAATGTTAAAACTATGTTTCCCGCTGGCGGCCATCTTGGAAATCGGGCGGACCTAAAAACACCTTTTTTGTAAGGGACCACCCAAGGACTATTGTGGCCAAGTTTGTAGTTTCACAGAAAAAGAATTTGAAACGTTTTTTTCCAAAGGGTCCAATGTTAAATTTTGGTCCCAGCTGGCGGCCATCTTGGATGACGTACAGACCTCAGCGACACAAATTTTGAAGGGGACCACCCAAGGACTATTGTGGCCAAGTTCGGTTTCAATTGGCCGAGTGGTTTCAGAGGAGAAGATCTTTGAATGAAAAGTTTACGGACGGACGACGGACACAAAGTGATTGCAAAAGCTCACCCTGGCATAGCCAGGTGAGCTCATAAAAAAAGTGTTAACGCCTACAATGACTGAAAATAAGAATAACATGCAAAATCCACAAGAGAACTGCACTTGAAAAATACAAATGAAAGACAAAAGACAAGCGTAAACAATTATAGGAACTCGGGATAGACGGACTTGCTACCGGCACTAGTTAAAGCTAGACTGAAGGTTAAACCGGTCTGTGGTACTTACTCCTTCCCTTTTCATTCCGTTTCCTATAGTAGGCCTATAATAAACATACAAGTAAGTGAGAACCGAAACGTCAGTCAAAAAAAATCTAGGGACAACGGCAACATCGGAAACACCAAGAAACAAGAACAATACGTACGTGAAAGAAGGTAAAAATGAAGACACATATACATGGACAAAATAAAAACCATGCGTGAGATCCGGTGCACCACTAGAGGAAGCATCTACTACTTGCTATACGACACCCGCCGTGTTTAACATGTCAGCTTCGGTAGTAAAGTTATATCCGTTAGAGGAAAAACAAACTTTAGCTGTAAAGGGAAAGGGATATCCCATAGCGATCGACAAGATCATGACGTCGACTGTTAAACTTCTGTAGTTATGACTTCATGTTATGGGTAACGTGCCCTTGCTTAAGTAGACTATTTGTGAGCACTGAGTCACTGTATCGACCACAATCCCTTGAGTAGCGAATGATTTATGATATGTAAATTCATTATGCTGGCAACTTTGGAATGCTGCTACATAGAAAGGGAAAGTTGACTATTGGAAAAGTGAAGTCATCGCGTTTATCATACAGCCTAGTTTGATGTGTATGTCTGTTGTCAATTTCAAGATGAAGGTCAAGGAACGAAGCCTATGTGGAAGTATCTGTAATATTCTTTATTTCGAGCTCTTTTGAGTAGATAAGATGAAGAAAATCACCAAACCGAGGATTGTTTAGTGATAAAATATCACATATTTAACGGAAGATGAAATTAAAGGACTGTGCCAGTTTTTAACCTTTATTTTGAAGAAGTCCTTCTATGAATTCAGCCCCTTATACGACTGGAGAAATAGATCGGCTAAAAGAGATGCACAGTTTGTGTACATTGGAATTCTGATAGTCTGTTGAAGATCAAATAAACCGAATTGGACAAAATTATTGTCGATCAGAAACTCAAACATTTACAAATCTGCAATTTCTGTGTTTTGTTATTTTTGAAACCAAAAAGTCAACTTTCTTTAACTCAACTTATGTTTGAACTTGTTGCAATAGTGTTTTGTATTGAGAACAAAACAAGATTGAAATATATATCATACATCCATAATGTGTAAAATAGTACAAAGTATAAATTTAATGACTATAGTAATTGTAGTATAATTGACAGACTGAAACACATAAAACGTTTTCAAATTGAGGCACTTTTTTTTAAAATATCCATTTAGGCCGGATTCAAATATGGCAAAAAGCACAGATAAACATATCTTTCAAAGTACGCTGTCCACAATAAATGCAATATTCTTGATGTCATACACCTTTAAGTATAGATTTTGGGGACGTATTATACCCACCTAAGATAACCTGAACACAAGTGCTGTATCATCTATACAGAAACAATATAATTAAAAGCGTTAGTTTTTACAATCGCGTTGGTATTTATGGACAGTGGTGATGGTACAGAAACCTATAGAGAACAAACAGCAAAACCATTTGAATAACTATAAATTTCAGTGCTGCAGAAAAAGTTGGCTTGATGACCATGCAAGAGCAAAAACGTTACCAGAATATGCAGGTTTGTTAGGTAAATGAGAGAGGAGAGAAAAAACTTTGAAATGCCATTGAATATTTATAACTTGCAGCTACAATTTTGAACAAGAAGCATGCCCTACACGTTCAAGTGCAGCTCATACGAAATGATAACTCGCTAAGGACCAGTCTAGAGCGCACAGAATAATTTTAGGGGCATCTCTGAAGCAGGGACTCACTAGACTATCCACAAAATTGTAACTGGCAGTGAACCGTTTTCACACAAACATGAAAAATTATTTGTATACGCTGTAGGGGAAGTAACTCTGGTTTATTGATCACTTCCATATTCAGAATCAATAAATGTGCGAATATAATTTTAAAAAGATATAAAATTTACAAAATATAAACAGAATTATTATGCTTATGTTTCAATATTTTTTTCACTTTTTGTACTTCTTTTCTGTTTCTGTTCTTGATAACAGAAAAATGGCTGAAATTCAATTTCCAGCACAAGTCAATGTCACCTTGTCCGCAGGTCAGATAAACGTATTAATAAAATGTAAACAACTGCTATGTTATCGAATGTGATATGCAAAATAAGAATTTGTTGTGAATCAAATAGTTAAAATATGCTGAGAAACATTACATAGCAAAAATCTGTGCTCGGAAAAATGGTGAATTAAAGGAAATGTGTATTTTTCTTTGTTCATTTGAAGAAACTTAAATAGGTAATTACAACATAAGTGATTTGAACACAAATATTATGCAACTTACGTTTGAAGATGATTAAGTTCCATAAATTAAAAAGAAATGAATTTACTTCCGATAAAGGGCTACCTTACAAGGTCGGTTTTCACTGAAAAATAAAATTTATTACTGTCAATGTTTATATATTGAATGTTGTCTTATCTAAAACTGATAGAGTGATAAATAGAATAAATATAAAACTTCTGGACTTTATATTTTACACCTTTCATTGAAATACTCGAACAAAAGTAAGTGAATCTTTATTATTCAAAATGATGACAAAATTAAATACAAAACTTAAGTAATGTGATTAAAAATCTTTTTTTTTATTCAACTACATTATTAAATATTTCAAAAATTGCCGAACAAACATCTGATCAAAGACAAAAAAACTTTACATGCCTTTCAACTTTATCAAAATTCTACTTTGTATAACAGCTTAGTATGGACTAATCAAAGTACTGAAAATAATATAAAACAACAATAAGATAAATGGAAATTCAATCATGTAAGAAAGAAGAAAGAAGAGGTTTAACAGGCGTTTTATTTCTTTTTTTTAAACCAGTTTATATTCTGTTCTGTTTTTTTCCATTTTTAACTTTTACTACTAATGATATAAATGTTGCTGCAAATGGCATTGAAATTCTGGGGCGTTTGACAGCTAACAAATTGAAAATCGTGTTGCTATGCTCAATGAAAAAAAAAACGTAAGAGTTAACTTAACGCTTGTCTTCTTACAAATTTTAGTTTATTGATGTTCGGGTTATTGGATGTGGTTTGTTTCAATTGGTTTATTCGCTTTTTTGCTTTTGGGGCCATTTAGGGCTTGCGATGTGGTATGAGGTTCCTCGCTGTGTTGAAGACCATACAGTGACTCCTATATGCTTTGTTTTACGGTGTCGTTTTAACCTGGAGATGGGATGTTGTCTCTTTGACATTTACCCCATTTCCTGTCTTTTTCATACTCAAAATTCGAAATTTATGCCTTTTTTATGAAATATTATTTAGTTCACATTCTTCATTACTTACTGATATATGTTAATCCGTTTTTCACTGCAGTAGGTAATGAAGGATGATATTCTAAAGGGCATAGTCTACGAATTTGTAGTGTCCTTCTTTTTTAGTTTAAGTATTGTAATGTTAAATGTAATAAACATCCTAGAATTATAATGCCATCAACAGCAACAATTCATTGCAAATTAAATGTATACTGAAATTCAAAAATGTACATAACGCCTGTCATTAATGACTATTACAATGGTAAAGATATATTCACGATAGGTATCTGATGAATCAGATGTCGATTCTCAAAACCTAGCAGATTTGTTATTTTTTTGAACTGAACTTAACTGCTACAAATAACTAAATACCGAAGTTACTGTGAATTTCATTTCTGCATATGCGCATTTCGACAACTTATGTCTCTTCAGTGCAGATAAAATCAAAACGTTTGGAAAACCATAAACTCAAAGATATTTAAAAACTGATAGAGAACAAATAACCAATATGATCTAAATGTAAAGCCAAATTCAGCTAAGGACAGAGCTTTGCATGAGGGAGATACTCCTTAGTTTTCAACAAAATTTACAAAAATTTAGATATTGTAATTGTTCAAATAGAATCGGCTATCGGATCAGCACCGAAGTACTGACTACTGGGCTGGTGAATACCCTCGGGGACTAACAGTCCACCAGCAGTGGCATCGACCCAGTGGTAACAAATAACTAAATACCGAAGTTACTGTGAATTTCATTTCTGCATATGCGCATTTCGACAACTTATGTCTCTTCTGCAGTGCAAATAAAATCTAAATATTTGGAAGACCATAAACTCAAAGATGTTTTAAACGTGCTTAAATATTTGATTTTTCCTCTTCAACATTATGGATTGAAGCAGTAAACCGGGATATAATTCACCAGTCTTTTTTGTACTAAAAAGACTGAAAAAAGATATTCATATCCGGTACATGGTAATTATATGAGGTTTTTTTTTTTGTAAAACAAAATCACATTTTCTCTAATTTCTGTCCTGTTTTCACTTCTCCTCTCCAGAGAGAATGTTGTTCTCGGCAAGTGATTGGATGCTATTCAATTATGACGTCAAATATGTTTGCCGTGTTCCGACTTTACCATTGTGACGTCATGAAAAAAGGCGACCATGCCTGTTGACGTCACTTCCGAAGAACACATTTATTTCGGATCATCAGAAAAGGGGGGTCATGTTTTTGCTAAAAATCTCCTTGAAATCATTAGAGAAATAAAATCCACAACCGTATCTCGTGAGAAACGACATTTCTACACTCTCGATAGTTAAATTTTCAAATATTTTAAACGCTCGGCAAGCCTCGCGTTTAAAATATTTGAAAATTTAACTATCTCTAGTGTAGAAATTTCGTTTCTCACTCGATGCGATTGTGGATTCTATATGTTTCCAACCAAAAAAAATAAACAGAGGGATGTCTTTGCAATACTGGAATTTTTAATTTGCAACATATTTATCGAATTTGGAGAACAATTATTCCAAAAGACAAGTGTTATATCTATGGAGAAAAATTGTGCGCCACTTTTAGCCAACGTATTCTTTTATTTGTGTGAAGTCAAGTTCGTAGATTGTCCAGGAAAAGATAATTAACCAGCCAGGACCTTTCATTTTAGTTCCCATGATATGATAAGGATGACATTCTTTCATCGAACATCCTCAATATAAGGATTACCTTCATCTAATATACCTCCAATGCACTCGAAATTAAAGAAACAACTGATACAATATCATCAGCATTATACCTGCATCTTTACCTCATTATTGGTAACCCTGGACGTCCGAAGTCAAGTTTACGACTAACGTGGTGATTTCGAATTTCTAACAGTGAACTTCCCGTTTTAGCAGTAGTATTTCGACATCTTCGGCATATGGTTATACCTTTCACAACCAAGTTGCCATTATCGTGCCTGTAGTTTGTACAGCGTTTTTGTCAACAGAGCGAAATTACCGTCTCAAAAACTCATTTACCAAAGTTATGTTCAACCACTTTTTCAATTGTAAATACAGAAAATGTACGGTCATTACCATGATTTGACAGATCATTACACTCTTTCAATTGGCGAATAAGAAAAGATGATTTGAGAAAATCTATAGTTTATTACAGAATTGATAAGCACCGACCATAACTTAATGACGCACTTTTCATTTGTAATGTGACGAATGCCATACATGAATCAGATCATGCTAACCTTTCCGTAACACCTAGTGATACCTCCCTTTTTGGGGGATAACACTATTAGCGCATACGTCTTGCTCAGTTGCGTTTTCTCCATTGTTGTTGCACATGAATTGAATTTATGATTGTAGATTTTTCCGCTCATTGCATTTTACTCCGATATTCACCAAGTTCCAAAAAAGATGAATGTACAGACACGATTTCATCAGAAGCATCAGGTGTCTTAAATTTTGGCATCCAAGGTGTTCTTTTGTTCACTCTATTAACTGCTTGCAGACATAAGGACATAGATGCACACATTTTGCCATGTAATGTTGAATTAATAGTATCATATAATTTATGTTTTGGTTTTGATGATTTTTTCCTCTTGTTATTCCATTTCCAAATGTCGTATAAATATGCTACTGATTTAATTGCTAAAACGTATCCGGCTAAAATATATAATGACCCAAACTGCGCATCTCGAGTCGACATATCCATAAACTCTTTTAATCAAGGCAATATTCTTCATAAAACATTTAATCAAATACTTTAAGGACCAAATAGTTCCCCTGATATCTTCTAGCAATTCAACGACCATATTCTATCATCTGCTAAGTACAGGATGTCCAAATTGACGACCATCTGATTGCTCTCTTCCCCATTTATGGACTTCAACATCGTAAACAATAAGAAAATCAAGATCTTTATACAAACTTCTAAAATATCGTGAATCACAACAAATCATTGGAAACATTATTTTAAAAATAGCGATGGACGCAGTTAGGGATATGCCAAACGATGTCTAATAGAGAAAATAAAAGTTGTAAAAATATTCCGACTGTATTAGGGCCTTAAGTAATCGGCTGTAGCTCGGATAAGGCATATCAAGACCACAGTGATCCACAATTGAAAAAAAGCATATTCAAAAAGATCCTAATGTAGCTAAGACTTTCTGTATGACAATAATGTTATTGTATCAACTGACAAGACCCAAAGCAACATCACATTTATTTACAGAAATTACTACTACATTTACTGCTAAGTGAAAGAGATGGGCACTAGTATTGATATTTTATTTGGCAACCATATTTATGAACTATAATGTATCTATAATACCAAGGGATGGCATCCTAAATAATCACAAAAGGATTTACCTTTGGTACCAGTGTTTGTGAGGAAAACAACAACCTGCCTTGTATCTACTGGCTAGGTACCCAGGCTTCATAAATACCCTTAAAACTGAGACACATTGCTGGGTCCGAAACTCCTGACTACATTACTTACTGCAGATAAGACTGCCTGAAGATATTGTTATAAAGTATACTCAACAAGAAGAATGAATCAGATGTGGGTTCAAAAGCTTGAAAGACATTTTCAATTGAACTGAACTACTGCAACCATTTAAAACATTTGATTTTTTTCTCTCATCTATATGATACTCTGCTATATGATAAATTAAAGACTTACACCTGTATTCAATAAACCAGGTTTTCTGGATTTCCTTTGTTTGGGTTCTGGTGCTGCTGATGAGGAATAAATTTCCGAAATTGCCATACAGCTCATTAGAATTATTGCAGTTGGAGTTGACATATGTGTTATGGTCTCATGTTCATTTACTCCATATCCTTTCGTAAAATATTTCTGTACTAAAGAAGGTGAAATAAGTATTCATATTTGGTGCTAGGTAAAGGAAAAGCATATTGTTTTAAACGTCACTTTGATTCCGTATAAAGGGGAGGATACCGTCATAATACTGTCGTTGCGATGCTGGAATGTCAAATTAACAACTTATATATTGAATTAAGAGGCAAGTGTTTTAACACACTATAGGGTTACCCATGGGTAAAAGTTATGCCCGACCGTTAGCCAATTTATTCGTTCAGTGGTATGAATCATGTTCATTCAAAAGCTCGTTAAAAAAAAGCCAATTAAATTCACAGGATCTTAAATTCAGTTTTATTTATATAGATAGCATTTAATCCTAACTATAAGAGTTTAAGGATTACATTTATCTTTTATTCCCAAAGAACTCGAAACTAGAGAGACCACTGATACACCATCACAAGTATCATACATGTACCTTAATATTACCATGTAGTCGTAGGGATTTTGTCCCGTATACATTTACTCCATATCCCTTTATTTGTTAGCACAGTCCGAAAGTCGAAGTTGTCTGATATGAAAATTTTACCTTGCGTTTTAACGAAATTTACTGTTTTTTATCAAAATTCTAACAATTTATAAAATAATGAGGCTTCATTCAGTGTATGGCACTCGGTAGATGTCCTTGGTACTGATTTTTCGATAGTTTTGGTAATAAATACTTCTTTTTCGACTACTTTTGGATATGGCTTTCCATATTATTTTATTTCAATGTTTGCTGATGTGAGGTTACTACTTGAAACACGTGTACAGCATAACGAAATTTACTGTTTTTATGCAACTTTGGTATTTTTTTGTATTTTGTTCACCTGAAATTTCCCTTCCATTTTGGTAATATAATTGTCTAAAATATCAAAACTTTTCTACACGAGTGGTGATAGTGAATATTTCCGTTTTTGAGCAGTATAATATTCAAACGTCTTCGGTATGTGGCGTCTATATTTCACAACCTATTCACTTTTGTCATGCCTGTAGCTTGCACATCGATTTTGTTAAGTCTCAAAAGACTTATACATCAAGGTAGTGTCCAGCCACTGTTGCAATTGTCACTGAAGAAGTTGTACGTTGACAAATAGTTACAATGTTTATATTATGCAAATCAGAAAAAAAATGTTTTTGAGCAGTCAGGAGTCAGGGTCAATTAGAACGAAGCGTGTTGTTTGTAGATGGCTGGAATAAACTCTAAATTGTACTATACATCCATTGTACCAACAAAATCATGATGTATCTCTGATAATTTCTCTTTTTTTGCCAAACCACAATACTAATTGAACTTGTATCAAATATAAAACGTACTTATGTGACATATTTTAATTATATTGAAAAGAGGCTGTTTGTTTGTTTGTTCATTTTTTTTTGTAATGTTTAATAATGTAATGTTTAATAGTCATATGATAATTCTGTACATTTTAGGTATGACGCTGGTTGTCCTTGTCTTATGTATATGGAAATGTTAAGTAGAAGTATGATAATTCTGTACATTTTAGGTATGAAGCTAATTGTCCTTGTCTTATGTATATGGGAATGTGTAGTAGTGGGAGGTCAACAAAGTACAGTAACTGTAACAACTGATGGATTCACTGTTAAAGTTGGAACTATCGTGGTTAAGTACAGATATATCCTTTACGGCTCAGTAACTATGTAAACCCCTACGAGAACCGGCTATCATGATCTGTTGATCAGTCGAGTTTTTATGGCTTCTCACTACTAGTGCTTTAGTTTTGTGGGAGTCTTCTTATGTATCCGTGTATTTTCATTTCCGTCATGTTGTCTCAATTTGTGTTGAATATGAATTGCCATGTCTTTTTTTTTCATCTAGAAAATTATTCTAATTTACCACTTTGGTTAGGCAGTTTGAAGGTCAAAAAATGTCTGCACGTAATTGGGCAGTTAACAGCTGCAGAGGAAAAAAATGTACCAAAGGAAAAAAGAACAAATATCGATGTAAAGAGTATAATGAGAATAACAGATGACTGAAGACCAAACACACGAGACCCTCATAAAACACACGAGGCTGTATTCTCCTGAGGTTTCAGTCTCGTTATGAATAATTCTTTAAACCTGCCTTATGAGTGAAATTTTATTTATTGATTTATATCATATAATGATATTCCCAAATGGTGTCAAAAAATTATGTACCTACAATCAGTAGTTTTCGAGAAATAAAAAATTATAATTTTTGATAAAAATTGACCATTGATCTCAGTCAGAATTTAGCGTATTTAAGGGTAGGGGCAATGAAAATCATTTTTCAAGGAAAATATGCATCTGTATCATATGATTTCTTTTCTTAAGTCTTAAAAATATTATTGTCCAACTATTTAATACAAAAACTGGTGAGTTTTGATAGTTTAGTTGATGGAAAATTTGAAAAATCTTGAATTTTACAGATTTTACGATGTATTGAATTTGACCAAAAAAAGCAACATTTTCGTACAAAACTTTCTTATATCAACACGGACCTATGTTTTTTTATTAGTGATATTTCTTCAGATTGAAAATAACGAAGTTGCATAATAACAGTAAATTTCGTTATGCTGTACATGTGTTTCAAGGAGTGACCTCTCATCAGCAGCATTAAAATCAAATAATATGGAAAGCCATAATCCAAAGGTAGTCCAAAAATCTCATTTCCAAAAATATCGAAATTAGAAGCCAAATCCAGTACCAAGGACATCTACCGAGTGCTATACACGGAATGAAGCCTCCGTATTTTTAAGTGGTTAGAATTTTGATGAAAAATATTAAATTTCTATTAAACGCAAGGTAAAATTTTCATGTCAGACAAGTCTGACTATCGGGCTTGTGAATACCCTAGGGGACCTCTGGTCCACTAGCAGTGACATCGGCCCAATGGTTCAAAATACAAAAAATACTGAAGTAAAACATTAAATTTCATTATACTGTACACGTGTTTCAGGGAGACAGCATTAAAATCAAATAAAATGGAAAGCCATAATCCAAAAGTAGTCCAAAAAGAAGAACTAATGTACAAAAATATCGAAACAAGAAGCCAAATCCAGTACCAAGGACATCTACCGAGTGCAATACACGGAATGAAGCCTCAGTATTTTTAAGTGGTTAGAATTTTGATAAAAAACAGTATTCTATAAAACGCAAGGTAAAATTTTCATGTCAGACAAGTCTGNAAAAATACCGAAGTTGCATAAAAACAGTAAATTATCGTTATGTTGTACGCGTATTTCAAGGAGTAACCTCTCATCAGCAGCATTAAAATCAAATAATATGGAAAGCTATAATCCAGAAGTAGTCCAAAAAGAAGTACTAATTTCCAAAAATATCAAAATAAGAAGCCAAATCCAGTATCAAGGACATCTACCGAGTCCAATACACGGAATGAAGCCTCAGTATTTTTAAATGGTTAGAATTTTGATAAAAACAGTAAATTTCTATAATACGCAAGTTCAAAAATTTTCATGTCAGACAAGTCTGACTATCGGGCTTGTGAATACCCTCGGGGGCCTCTGGACCACCAACAGTGGCCTATTAGTTCAAAATAATGAACAAAAAACAAAAAAAAAACTATGAATGACTGAAAATGTTTATTCTTATCTGTGAGATAGAAATACTGTAACTATCTATCAAATCACGGTAATGACCGGATAGGTCTGTAAAAACAATTGCAAAAGTAGATGAACATAACTCCAACAATGTTCACAAGTTGCAAACACCGACAATCTTTCAAATGTGTAACAGAGCAGTACCCAGACAAAAGACATCTTGTTTGATATATTTATGCATTTCGAAAGTACATTCCTCTTTTGTGTTCATGTAAAGACACACACTTAAGATGAATGACACGGACTCAATAAAATCCATAGGTTATTAGAATAATTATTAACAATATAAAGTTTCAAAATAAGTGAAGGCTGTGACAGACAATTTTTGTATAAAGTATATGTAACTTACTACATCAATGACATTATGATTTTTTATTTAAGTAGGTGTTAAACCATAGCTATGAGACTCCAATGTTGTATGTTGGGAATGGTAAAACAAGATTTTATGAATTCCGTGGAAATTTTCACATTGAAACTGATGTGTACAGAAGGATAGGTCTACGCAGCTACAATATTAGTGGTGGAAATGGAACAAGTGGGATTGTATTGTCAGAAGGAGAATTTCAGGTAACTTGTACAGAGGTCTAAAAAGACTAGTGTGCACTTAGATACGAGTTGTGCAGCGTGATTATATTAAAAAAGATTAATAACAAAACATTCCTAAACGTTTGTAAGTTTACATTTATGTTTAGTAAATATTTGTGCAAGACTTGAGCATTTCAAAAGACCTGTTTTTTAATTCTCAAACATGTTTTAGGTCAAACAGAACAATAACATGTTTTCTTTGTGGAGAAATCTGGCAGATTGTGGTTTTCGGCCATTGTGAGTGTTCCCTGTTATTTTTCCTACATTAATTTAAGCTAAACCTAAAACATGTTTTTAAGTTTTTAAAGTTTCATATAAAAACATATACCCGCCATCTTGAAACATGGTGGTTAAATGTTTCATTAACCATTTGACCAAATGGTTGAGACATAAAAATAATAATAAAACACTGAAATAAAAACCAATGTTTAACCATGTTAATGTTTCAGAGAAAAAATCCGTTAATGTCTCTATAATTGTGTTCAAGAGACCGGCGATAATTTGGTGTATTGTCACGTTTTATCAAGTCAAATACAGCTGTAGTAAAAAGTATGTTATTGGTTTCGATTTCATATTCTTGTATGATTGTATTCTCGATTTTTATTTAGTGCTAAAATTGTTCATGCAAATTTCATAGACAGAGTCCATATGAAACTGAAAATAACAATGTATATCTATCTTGAAGGTAAAATTGAATATTGTAACCAACACTGACCAATCTGTAGAAATACAGACAACAAATATTGGTACCAGTTTTGACTTCCTGTGGCTTCGACTAGTAGCAGACACGACGGAACAGGTCTATGGAGGAGGAGAACAGTTCACACATCTTAACTTGCGAGAATATTCTTACGCACCTACTAGAAATCCAGAATTTTTTGCTGTTAGCAGATCACAAGACAGAGTCTACCCAATATGGACACGGGAACAAGGTGATGTATTACTATAAAATTATAGAATCGGTGTTTTCATATTGGGCCTGTATTATGTTCAAGGAGAGCCGCACTGGGTTGAGGATAGCTGTATTGGTCCGAGGCAACACCTAGGGCCAATGCGGCTATTCGAAACCCAATACGACTCTCGACAGATAAATTATCAAACATGTCGTATAGTTCGATTTCGGACTTCTAGAATCATTATTTTTTAGATGTTTTGGGGTATATATAATGAATGTAGAAAGTAAGCTCAGAATTGTTCATGAAAGTAATGAAACTAAAATGAAGGGGATTTCCTAGTTTAAACCGTTGTTTAGCCGCCTGTTTTACGCAATTAGTAGACAGTCTCCTAAAAGACTTTTAAATCAAATGACAGTTCCATTGCTGAGGGGGGCAAGGGTATTAACTGTTATTGTGTTATTGGGTAAAATTGATTTTCTGTTAGCTGTTATTGCAAAATATAATGTTGTGTTAGCTGTTATTGTTTACTTCTGTGTTAGCTGTTATGATGAATATTCAGTTCACTGTTAGCTGTTATTGAACAGTTCAGTTTGGTGTTATTACAAAGATATAAAACCAAAAATTTTCGCGCCTCGCTCCGCTCGGCGCTTTTTTCCTTTCACTTCTAAGTTAGAATTCCCCCTTTTCAACCCCTAGCTGTTGCCTACAACTGTATAAGTTGTTAGTCTACATTTGACTATTCAGTCGATTTTGTAATTCAACCTTTTATTTGCTGTGGTTAATTTGACCAGCTTTTTCTTTATAGATCAATTTGAAATAAATTTGTTGATTGATTAGTTAGAGTTTAACATCCAGTGGGCAATATTTCAGCTGTATTAGGACAAGAATAAGTTAATCCAAGTTAATCAAAAAATATAAGTAAGAGAAGAAAGAAGCAATTATGAAAGGGACAACTGGGACAACGAGTTTTGATTGCCACTGAAAGGGGGAGAAATGGGTAGGGACAGGAAAATTAGCCTCTTATACGAGTCCCAGAGACTGCTCTCTTTAGACGATATAAAGGGGTCTTTATACTGTATGGAGCGTTGCATTTCTCCTCACAGTTTGGCTACAGTGGTTCTGGGTCAGGCATTCTGTATTATGACCTGACTCAGACTGCCTCGGCATAGACAGGACATTCCCCTATCTAGCAACTGGGTATGCGCCCGGCAGCTCTGTAGCCGGAGCCCCTGAAAACCGATTCAGGTGCCGGCAATTTGAAATAAAATACACTCCCATCATAACATGCATTTCATAACTTCAAGACTTGACACGTTTTTCGTAGCATTTTATATACTTGTTGCCCTTTTAATATCATATAATTTAACGGTGTTTTGGCACTTTTTTGCTCAAATTCCAAGTTAGGATCAGCTTGATTAACCAGAATGTAGACGAAGAAGTTATACAATTGTAGACAGTAGCTTTATGATAAAAAAAAACAGTCAAATACTGAACTATATGGAAATCAGAATAGACTATTTATGGCTAATTAGTCGAATGAATAACAATTCATCTCTACGACAAGAGTTGAAATTGAAACCACTCATACAAGAAGTGAAATTGAACACCGATAGCTACATGATGAGAAAAGAAAAAAAAATAATCAATGACAATTCACACATACTGATTTTTGGAAGTTGTTCGAATCTTCAATTCTTGACAACTAAAAAACATGTTGATAAAACACAAAGCAGTTAGACAATGTAATACATTATTCAACTGCGCATTTCATTCTTAGCATTACTAAGACAATACTTCTTGTGGCATTTGAGTTTGTCAGTTCTGAGATAGGACTCAATAATTTTATTCACGAAAATAATTAGACTTCATTCGAGCTGTTACTACTAGAGGGGGAAGAACTGTAAAGGTGTCAGCATAATCCAAGACATTTAAAAAAAATTTAAGGCTATTGTATTTTTCGCCTTGTACAGTGATAATGAGTAACAAATAAAGTACCCTTTTAGTCACCTACCGGCGATAGCCGAAGGGGGCTTTAGGTTTGCACTCTGTCCGTCCGTCTGTCAGTCCCAGGTAAAAGTTTGGTTCCGATCCACTGATTTTTGTCAGAGTTATGGGCCTTGGACTTAGAAAACACATTTTACCATTTTTGCTAGTGTAATAAAGCTTTGTCCTACCGGTAGGGGACTTGGTATTGCCATGCAATACGATCCACACTTGTTGATAATGAAGTCAATGAACATGTTTATGATGAACAATGGTGGATTATGAATGTATATCTTCTCCATAAGAAAGTTTTATTGAATAAGATTACTGTTATCCAAGTTTTACATTTATATGTTAGCTGTTTTTGACTTGATATACACTGTTAGCTGTTATCACTTATTTGAATTATCTGTTATCTGTTATTGGAAAAATCAATTTGCTGTTAGGCTGTTATGGGACCCCCCATGCCCCCCTCATTGCGGTTAACTTTATTTAATGTTTTAATGTTGCTCTTCTGTAGGAGTTGGTCGGGATAGAAGCTACAATGTGACATTTTTTGCCGACAAATTGTCCGGAGCAGGTGGCGACTTCCATACCACATATTTCCCACAACCAACCTTTCTAAGTTCCCGGAAATACGTTTTCCACTATAGTGGTCGTAATTACATGAAACTGGATTTTAGTCATAGCGATTATCATGAAATTTTCATCAAAGGAGATGTTTCCAATATTTGGATGTCACCAGGAAGTAGTACAATGGATCTTGTGAAGACTATTTCAAATAAGCTAGGTAAAATGGCTGAACTGCCTAGTTGGTTGAGAGATGGTGCTATTCTTGGTGTCCAGGGAGGAACAGAAGTTGTGAGTACTGCAATAAATAGATACAATTCTAATCATATCATTTGAAGCCGGAAGAATAAAAAAATACTGAAACCGATGTGGCAAATTGAACATTTTGAAGTCACAAAATACCCCAAAACATTAAAGTAGTACTTCCTCTATACAAAGTTCACATGTTCTTGCACACTTACTTAATCTGTTCAAGTTTTTGTTCATTGTGATTTTTTCACTCTGGAAGTTTTGAAGAAAGATGCGTCTTTAATATTATCATATGCCAGAATGAAACTATACGTACAATTTCAAAAGCATTGTGTATAAAATAAGCACCAAAAAGCACATGAAATGATGAAATCAAGCTTTGTCTAAAGTTACAACAGATTTGAAAAAATATATGAATCCAGTTCCCTGCAAATTTATTGCGACATTTAGTTATTTATTTCCGTTATACCAGATGTTACAAAGACTGAAGAGTGCACAAGACAACGGTGTGGCTGTAAATGGATTATGGATACAAGACTGGGCTGGAATCAAGAAAACAACATTTGGTCAGAGATTATTTTGGAACTGGAAATGGAATCCACAAAGATACCCAGGTTATTGTTACATCTCCTTTTAGTTCATCAACCCTTTAATGAAGTTGTAAAAATCTAGATGTATACAAAACTACACTTATATTTCGATGAGTTGTTCAAATAAACCCTTAAAGTAACATCAAAGAAACTTTATATTTCGTTAACACAACATGTCTTTCTGGTACTGCTTCTACAGTTCATCTAGAGGTCCTTAATATACAGTGCAATTAAAGTAACAACTACAGATTTATACAAAATGATTCAGTACAATTATTTAAAAAAAGCAAATAAATATTTTGAGTAAGCATAAACTATGTTCCAACATAACTATCTCAAAACCCTGTCTGCTTACTAAGTATGTTAAATTCCATTTGTACAGACGACAAAATAAAAAAAAACAACTTGAGAACTCATTTTGATTCGTATTGCTGTCTAGGATTTTTATTGTTAAAAACGGCACTTGCTCAAGGTGTTTATATCCCAAACCGAGTATACAAAATAACGTGCGGATGTAACAATAGAAACAAACGACAGCTGTCAAAAGAAAATATTTATTCAAATATATAAAATGATATTAATAAACCAAAATACAATAGTAGTAATTAGTCCTCCATCTCATTTAATGAATCGACAAAAGAACGATTTGATTGTTTTTGGTATTTTGAAATTTTTTAAGATCCCAACCTGACAGAACATTATTTGTAGCCTACATATTTTTTTTTATTTAAGGTTTGGATAAACAGATTAACGATTTGAAGACAAAAGGCATCAGAGTATTGGCTTATATAAACCCTAACCTAAACATTGAAGGCGATTTGTTCAAAACTGCAGCAAGTCAGGGTCTTGTTGTGAAAAACAGGACAGGTCAGCCGTATATTTTAGATTTTGGTGAATTTTATTGTGGAATAGTTGATCTAACAAACCCTAAAGCTTTTGATTGGTACAAAGGTAGGTATATAAACCAGTATGGTTGTCTTCACTTGATTAGTAAGAAATACAAATTTATTTATGTCATTTCATTTTGTTTGTCCAAACGGAGACGTATAATTATATGTCTCTGGTCCAAATACCCCAAAAGAATATGTATCCATTTATATTGCATAATTACAAAAAAGCTGTAACTATGTGGTATTAAACATGGTTTAGTTATTTCATGATTGATTGATTACATGGAGTTATAGTTTTACACCCAGTGAGCAATATTTTGGCTATATCAAGACGAAGACGTTTTTTATATTGAAAGAAGAAAGAAATTAAGTGAAAGGAAGGAGTTGTGATTGTCTCTGGTAAAGGGGAGATATTGATAGATTCAGCAAAACCTTCTATACGATCCTCAGTGAGTGTGCTCTTTGTCGACAAATATAGAGGAGTCTTTATCCTATATGGAGCGTGAATTGTATGTACACAGTTTTCTACAGTTGTTCGCGGCTAAGCTTTAAGTCACATATACATGATATTCCTTTATCCACCAGCGTATGACGTGTCTGTAGCTCTGTAGACGAAGCTCCTAAAAACCGATCTAGATGCCTGGTCATATGTATATGTTAACCGCACAAAACAAAAGTAAGAAGACGCTTTGGATATATTAATGACACGTATACGTATGTTGTTTTGGTTTCAGTACGATCAGAAGCCCAAATTGTTGGTTTCCCTCCACATCGTCTGATACTTTGGAATATATTTTATAAATGCATAATTTTGGTTACAAAAATGCAATGCTTGAATCTTTAGAACAACTTAACTTCAAAGTGCTAAGAACCGTTGTTCATTATTTAGTGATTGCGTTATTCTTATTTTCTGAGCATTGTTTGCACTCTGATGCTTTTCTTCAGAACAGTGTGGTTAGTTCGACTTGCTGCCAAGACTAGTTTTGTACAGTAAATACTTACATCACAATTAAAAAGATATTTATTTGAACCTTGCCGACTGTCGTGTGGCCTTGTCTTGTTTATACTACCAATAACTCTTCATCTTTATTCATTTTCAAGGTCAGATAAAAACGAACATGATTGATCTTGGTCTTGGTGGTTGGATGGCCGACTTTGGTGAATATTTACCGGTGGATGCAGTTGTGCATGACCAATCAATGTCGATAGAAGCAGTACATAATAAATGGCCCCTGTTATGGGCAATGTTAAATCGGCAGGCAGTAGAGGAATCAGGCAAACTTGGAGGAATTGTATTTTGGATGAGGGCTGGTTCTGCAGGTTAGTTATGTAATATCAAATGAGAAGGTTCCTGAACATTTGCTTGCCGGAGTTTCTCCAAATCTGAATGGAAAACAGGTTAGTAATAAACTAGAGCTGTCGCCGAATGGCAGCCAGGTATATCCCCCGCTAATTGAACCCTGAATGACCCAATACAGTTGTGGACACAGTACAAATGTGGACACAATACAAGTATGGACAAAATGATATACCTCCTTTTTCCAGAAAATATTCAAAGACAAATTATCTCTCCTTCAAAATTTCGGGCACCAACTATATAACTTCCTGCACATCTTCAGATGGTGTACTACAACTGTGTAACCTTTCATCAAAATTCAAGCAGCCGTTTAGGAGAACATGCGCTGACAAGGTCCCCCTCTTTCCTTTTTCCAGAAAATATTCAAAGAAAAATTATCTCCCTTTCAAAATTTCGGGCAGCAACCATATTACTTCATGCACATCTACAGATGGTGTACTACAACTTTGTAACATTTCATCAAAATCAAGCAGCCGTTTAAGAGAACATGCGCTGACAAGGTACATGGACGGACAGACGGACGGACAGACAGACAGACGGACAGACAGACGGACGGACGGACAGGGTGATTCCTACATACCCCCAAACTTTGTTTGCGGGGGTATAATAATATATCTATCAAACTTTAACGACATCTGAACTAAAGAGTATGTTTTAAAATACGGGATCAATTTGAGTTAATTATTTGATTCCATTTTGTGCCTTGCTTTGCGAATAATAGGAAAAATATTACAAAAATATTGGTAAGCGTTGAACAACATGATGTAAGAACTGATTTCATTACAGGAAACACGCTGGAATACTGGAATGACTATAAAACTGAAAGCAAAAAGGCTGAGAAAATTGATGAATCATTCTACAATTACACAGTCGGGGACATATAAGTAGCATGTGTGCAAATTTAAATGAAAATCCTGAAGAAATTACCTCTGGACATTTGTTTTCTATATGGAAAAAAATCGATTCGGAAATTTTACAAATTAGATTGAAAACAACGGCACAGGCTTCTCTTTGTGGATCACGTGACTTACCGATAAGTCATAAATCTTATAACTGTTTCTTAAAATCATTCATATCTCCCTAAAAAACCTCAAAACAGACAAAGAACAATCTCAGACTAGAATGGTACAGGAAGGGGACAGTCTCAATATCAGACTAGAATGTTACAGGAAGGGGACAATCTCAATATCAGACTAGAATGTTACAGGAAGGGGACAGTCTCAATATCAGACTAGAATGTTACAGGAAGGAGACAATCTCAATATCAGACTAGAATGTTATAGGAAGGGGATAATCTCGATATCAGACTAGAATGTTACAGGAAAGGGACAAACTCAATATCAGACTAGAATGTTACAGGAAGGGGACAATCTCAATATCAGACTAGAATGTTACAGGAAAGGGACAATCTCAATATCAGACTAGAATGTTACAGGAAGGGGACAATCTCAATATCAGACTAGAATGTTAAAGGAAAGGGACGATCTCAACATCAGACTAGAAGTTTGAACGTTACAGGAGGGGACAATCTCAATAAAAGACTAGAAACAGGAAGCCCGAAGCATCAGCAGAGAATTTTCATAGGACAGAGTTGAAATTATGACTCATTTTAACTTCATGGAAATGGTGGCCATTTTCAAAAAGAGACAAAAACATCTCCTACACATTTCAATACCTGCCAAGTTTCATTTGATATCAACCCCCCCCCCCCCCAAAAAAAAAACAAAAAAAAAATCCGGTCAATAACATAAAAAGAAGAGGAGAAACAGAACAACATGTAATCTGACACATCAATAATGGCGAATAATGATAAGAAAAACATAAAAAAATTGATGTCACTCTTCGTTTCACACGAGTTCACATCGTGAGTGCCTTGGTTTTGAATGTTGTTGTTCTTTTTTATTTTTGTGCTTTGTAGCTAGCTTACGTGATTATTTTCTGTGTTCTCATTCTGGTCATGTCTACACTGTAAAAATGGCGTTTAGGGTCTAAACATAATCCTAAACGCCTTTTTTGTTCTCACTTGAGCACATGTTTAACCCTAAACATGTTCTAGATAAATTAGGTGTTTAGGTTTAGAACGTGTTTAGGTGTTTAGGTTTAGAACATGTTCAGGGTTGTTTATAGGTTATGGGCTTTTGTTAATTTAGGTTTGGTCATATTTATTTATTTTATTAATAAAAGATTCTTGTCTTCATTCTTTGGACTGTTGAGAAAATGCAGCCAGTCAAATAGACAAACAGTACTTTGGCTTATTTCATCTGAAATGACATGAATATAAAATTTCGCTAATGCTAAAACATTATTCAGTCCTTTGAATAAATGTGGCTGAGGTTACTGAAAAAAATTGTCCAAACATTCCTTAAAATTAATTTTTCTTTAATATCACACATAATGTAGTTTTACGAGAATTAAATGTAAATGGCAAAATTAGTGAATGAATTACACAGAATAAAAATAACAAATACATCTATAAGCATCAACCTTCTAATATATATATATCAAAATAATGTAAAAACATACCTTTGAAACAAAATATGTCTGTTGAATAGCAACATATCCTCATCAAGATACACCAGGCTCCTCCATTGTTTATCGCCACGTTTTTATTTTTAAACTCAAACAAAGAAATACTACAGCGCCCTCTACACGAACTATAACTCTTCTTATAAAAAGTCTAAACATGTTTAGACCTAAACACGTTTAGGAAAGTGTTTAGGCGTTTAGGAATGTGTTCTGCACTTCTAATCATGTTCAAACCCTAAACGTGTTTAGCAATAAACATGTTTCGGCCACGAAGAGTTTAGGACTAGAACACAATCCTAAACATGTTTAGGGCTAAACATGTTCTATATGTGTTCCAAACCTAAACGCCATTTTTACAGTGTATGGACTTCGATTTTTGTAAATACCCCTGACTCCTTTGTTCCTTCGGTATTATACTGCCGTTGTGTTATATCACTTCTGTATTTTAAACTGTGGTAGAAGGACCATTTCACAGTTTAAAATACTTCAATTCACAAGATACTGATTTGCTATTTTCATATTTACATTTTCATAACTAGATTTGTAAGACTATTTCACATTTTAGGTATTTCAAATTATACAACAATAATGTGGGCTGGAGATCAGAATGTCGATTTTAGTTACGGAGACGGTGTTCCATCTACGGTCGTAGCTGCTTTATCCATGGGTATGTCTGGTACAGGTCTAACACATTTTGACATAGGTGGCTACACAACCTTTGGTACACTGGGACTTAGAAGATCACCTGAATTATTGCTGAGGTCAGCTGAAATGGCAGTGTTTACACCAATGATGCGAACACATGAAGGTTTGTTTATTGACATCTTACTAATTATTTTATGAAAGGATATCAAGTAAATGAACATGAGACCATAATACATATGTTAACTCCAACTGCAATTATTTTAATGAACTATATGGCCATTTTAGAAATTTATTATAAGTTGTGATTAAACTTGATTAAAATTAATTCTACATATTATAGCAGTTTTCTATACCAAATCATATACTTCATCGTCATTGAATAACAAAATTTGCTAATCTACTGCTAGATGATTTGTTTGTAAAAGTGTCCCAGAAAAATGCACAGAAAACCCGTAACATGTGACTCTACTATCAAGAGGATACAAGTACTTTTAAAATATAAAACAACTACAGAATGCACGACATTCTGATGTACCAGATATTGGACATATTAATGATCATTAATAGCCATGTAGTTTGCAACAAAACTTTTTAGAAACATTTGGTCTTTTCAGTCGTGTGTGGAAAGAAAAGGAATTGCAATGCTATATATCTGTTTATACTTGTGAAAAATTATAGAATGTTATCTTAAACTACTGTGATAGTTTTAGAAGATTAGATGTCTAATAAAATTCCTGTTCAACCATTTCTTTTGTTCTCTTTTTTTCCAGTTTTTGCAATTGGTTGAGCCATTAAAAATAATGACAGCTTTGTTGCCTTTTTTTAATTTTTAACTGAGACATCCATTTGTAGGTGTTTCCTGTTATTCTTTTTTGTTCTGTCCATGCCCTTAGATTTATAGAATTTGTATTGGGTTTAGTTTCTATTATTTATTTTCTGAAGACTACATTTAGCTCATAATGCACACTTGTGCCGAACAACTAGAATTATTTTCAGCAAACTCTAAAAATTGTAGGATTATGATGCTTAAAATGTCTTATGTACTCGAAAGAGAATTGCCATGTTAAGTTATTTCTGTGATATTTTTCAGGCAACCAACCTGATGCTAACATCCAAGTTTACACAGATCCGTTCATGTTACAGCGGTTTGCTCGACTTGTGAAAATGTATAAAATGCTATCCAACTATACTGCGTCAGTTTTAGAAGATTGTGTGTCTAATGGAATTCCTGCACAAAGACCAATGGTGTTACATTACGAAAATGATCCTATAGCTATCAATGCTAAATACATGTACATGTATGGTCCAGATTTATTGGTAGCTCCTGTCATTCAACCGTATGTGACACAACAGAGGGTATATCTACCCAAAGGTGACTGGGTGTTTTTATGGGACAATTCTACGAAAAGTGCGGGAGGAGCGTATATAACAGTAAAATCTCCTCTTGGAAAACCACCAGTGTTCTACAAGAGAACGTCACAATATGTCAGAACATTTGATGCCATTGGACAAATCCCATTGGTTCCCCCACCTCCACTTCCTCCACCTACCAAATCAACAAACTCTGCAGCAAAAATAGCATCAACAACTGTTGTTTTCTCAGTAATTTTGTACTTTTTGATGTAATCTTATTCATTAAATGTATCAGACAATCATTTGTATAGAACTTCATCATCTCAACAACACCAGATACTTAAGGACAAGCCATATGCTTTGTTCAAATTACAATGAAACGTTTTCATCCAAGCCTTAAAATGTATTTTGAAAAGCTAGCCTTTCTTGATATTGTGCTTTCATAAATATAGTTGAATCCTCTTGCTTTTATTTCACTTACACAACTAGACTGCAAATGTATCAACAAATTATGTTAATGATAGCATTTTTTCGACATGTCTTTGGTAATTAGATGATTATTTATCATAATAGTGTCTTGATTAATATTATTCATTGTTACATTTTTTTTTACATATGTAAAGTTGTAAACGATTTTCATTATAATTTTTTGTCTGTCGGAACAGGTAACCGTTTAGCGATTTCCAGACAAACCGTGTTCTATGAGTGTGCATCGCCAAGTCATTCAAATCTTTACTGTGTAGATTTTTTTATATTGTTTACATAACTTAATATCACAGTTAGTTCAAGCGCCATTTTAGGAAATAGCAAAACTATTGTCCTTAATGGTGGAAATTACTTACAAACTGTTGCCTTCAGCCTTTTGCCTCAGGCCACAGTTTATAAGACATTTCCATAACCTGGGGAACCTATTTAAAACAATCCCTAACATAATATGTTTGTTCTATACCTGTAATAAACTAAGGTATATTGATTTAAATACTAAATAAAAGACTGAAAACTGAAGTTAATTTCAATTTACAGGCAAGTAAGACACATCTTTTATATGGTATACATAACTGAAAGGTTACCCTTCAAATATTAGATATTTTTGAGGGCCTACATGGATATTTTTACATTGTAATAAAAGATCAACAGTGATCAATAAATCTGTTGTAAGTGATAAAGTAAATGCTGCATAGTTTGATAGACAAAGAGGGGGGAGTGAGCAAAATTTCTCCCTGAGCATGGGTTTGAGCGGAACTCTCTTGCTAACAACGGCAGTAGAATACCGAAGGAACAAAGGAGTGAAATTTACACAAATCGAAGTCCAAAGACACGGCCAAAACGAGAACACAGAAAACAATGACATTAGACACAAAAAACAATGACGTTAGACAGATACAAAGCACAGAAACAGAAATCACAACATTCAAAACAAAGGCACTCACAGTGCTAAATGATGAACAATGCTATATCCATGTATCCTTTGTTATGGATGCAGGGTCATCAACAAGCATAATATATCAGGCAAAGTACAAACTTACTTAATTATACTTATTTATTCACTCTTGCAAATGCTGTCGAGATTCCATTTTATCAATGTTAGTTAATCTTTTTGGACCTTATTACTACTATAAGAGAAACGAATTTCAAAATTGACAGCTTTTATTTGCAAATGCAATACTTGCTTAAACAATAACAATGAACCATACCCACATTGTACTATAACATCACATTCTGTCATAGATGTGGAACGGTAGCTCTAAAGGTAGTGGTGAAAAAAGTTTTTGATATTGATTGACCATAGAGTAAGAAATATTCTCTATGTAAAAACTTAAGTCTTCTGCAACCTGGAAAATAGAAAAAGTACCCATAGAGCTATGGTTCCACAGCAAATTCTGTTAACAAATATACCATTTCCATACACAATTTACATACTACTTGATCAACAAATAACAATATATATACCATACCCACAAAACATTATCAAAAAACATTATCACAGCATTATAAGGAACAATACACTCTAAACACATTCACTGCTGAACAAAAATACTTAAAAAGTACTCAATATTTGGGGACTTCTTCAAAAATATGTTAACTCAACTGTTTTGCACTTTTAAGTGGTTTTTGTACAATTTATTCCTCCAGTTGCCAGAACAAAATACAAAACCAATGTTGCTTTCAAACATTTAACACCATACCTTACATAAATGGGCCTTCACTTTTAAAATTTTATTTATTGCAGGGTAATAATACCTATGAAAAGCAATACTGAAACCTTTTGCAAAAATACAAGTTTGAAGTTGTTGGAACACTTAAAAAAATCCCTGTACTTAATTACCTTAAAATGTTCATTAATTTTTCAAATTTTAGAGAACATATATTCACAAAAATCACAATATAAATTATGCTTAACAGATGCCTCTCTATACAAGCCACATGGAAAGATTCTTGTATTAGTCTTAAAATTTAGCTATATATTTGTAGTTATATATTTGTAGTTAAACAATCAAAATATTTACCTGCCCCTCAATATATAATACTCTATCACATCATACAAGGGCAATATTGTGAATACATTTGTACTGATACTATATTACAATATCAACCTGCCCTTTACTATATCATTACATTTTATCTGGACAATATTGTTCAAACAATTACAAAACCTAGCTGCCCTTAATAAATTATCATATGATATCCAGGCAATATTTTTATAACACAACTACAACAAGGCCCACAATATATTATCACATAGTACCTGCAAAATATTGTTCATATAAATACAATCATGTTCAAAATTTATTATAACAGATGCCTTGAAACACAGCTGATTAATTTTAACGTTGATCTTAAAACACTATGATATCATACATTCTTAATTTATGTATTCCTTCATGAAATTGTACAAATAGCTAAACAAGTGAGAATAAGGCAACAAAGTATGCTAGCATCCTATAATTTGGTTCAATCATCAAATTTTCATTATAGGAGTATGTATGATAAGGGCTACATTTACCTCAAAATTAAAGTAATCCAATTTGCTTCAAATTGCTTTTGGATTATTGAATACATGTGTGAGAATGAGTTAATCATTATTTTTTTGTTATAAATTCCCTTAATGCTATGAAATATACATTCCAAATTTTTTCTGTCAAATTGAGCAAAAATGTGTTCTTAAGTAATGGTACAAATTCTATATTCATATCATTTTTCTGTTGTTTTAGTAATGTCAGGAATGGAAATATATAAATTTTGACCTGTTTCAGTTTTAAGGATGTACTCTGGTGAAGAGCCAAAATTTTAAAGTATTGAACTTTTTTCAAACCTTGATTTTTGCAATGTTCTAACCCCATAAATTCAATACATGATAAAAAATTTATAGGTCGCTGTGCAAATTATTTTGCTACAGATGTTTGAAAGTGACCAATTTTAGCACTTTTGCCCATTTTTAGGTATTTTTGCCTATTTTTTTGACTATTTTCATAGAAAAAAATCTAGCTTAGTGTATTTAACTTTTTCTCATACTTTCTGAAAAGCTGTAAATAGAAGGAATGAACAAATTCGACCCCTCAAAATCATATGTTGGTGTTGATATAAACAAGTTTTGTCCCATTTTCATACTTTTTAAGGGAAATTTTAGCATTTTCATATTTCCCTAAAAATGTAGATTTTCTAAATTTTTTTAAACAGCTATTGGTTTAAACTTCATTTGTTTTGTGATTTTTTATTGCAAAAATATATAACACTATTTTTAAAAAGCAAAAATAAATCTTAATTGCATATATTGTTTTTCATAAATTGGCTTTTTCTAAAACAACCCCTATTTTGTGAAAATTTCACATGGACCCAAAACCAATTAGGGCATAAATCTTCACTTTGAGATTTCTCTGAAACTAATTGATAGAAATGAATAATTTTTTGACACAATTTAAAGATAAACATATATTTTGTTATTTCCAATGCTATTGTACATAAAATATAAATAATTTTAAAATTATTTCCAAACGAGATTTCAACGAGACTGAAATATGACAAGAATACAGCCTTGAGGGATGATTTGGGTCTAAGAATATAAAAGTGAAAAGTAAAAATACAGTACTATGTGGAAAAATTTATCACAGGAAAAAATATTCTTTTACACCTACATAGGTTTTTATTCCTCTGTACGAGGCAAAAAAAAAATCCAAACACACAAAATTTGAAGGCTGTTAAAAATATAGCAGTTAAATATATTATCAATGAAAACACTATAGGGTAGTTACCTTGAAAAAAATGAGATATTAGAAATACAGCTAAAGCATATACCTTATCGGCTTATTGGTATGAATTTCCTTTGACCTACAGAGACTGATATTCTCAGTATCTGACTGAATTGGACATTATCACAAAATTATCGGGTCACTGTGAAGGCATCACATGCCGGTTGCTTTGCTAACGTTATGTTTTGTAGTATTTGTCGTGTTCATATGCATAATACGTTGAATGTAAAATGCATGTAAATTATTGAAATAAACAATAGACTAATTGTGATAAAATAGAAATTAAACCTTATTTCAATATATTACAGAGTTTTATTTATCATTTCATGAATTATATATTTATATATATATTATTCTATACTAATTCCTACAGCTGTATCTCTAAGGATTTGAAATATTGAAAGTGGAGAGAAAAAATGTGTTGAAATGAACTCTGCATAACTCCAGGCAGTACTACACTCTATTTAAACTGACTAGCTAAAAATGGCTACTGTCATTTGGCACAATAATATCACAGCAAAGCAACAAACTAAAATATGTGAAAACTAGTATTCATTGAAACAATGTATGACATTTATAAGATCAAAACACATTAATTGGCACTCATATAAAACTACAGCAGTAAAAGCATTGACTTTCTCCACTTTTAAAACAACCTAAACCCTGTTAATCTTAGTCAATGGAGATCTTCTAGGATTTACAAATGGATCAACAACCATAAAGCAAGTCTTGGGACATTCCAGCAAAACTTTGGAGATCTCTGTTGTTTTTTTTAATATGTGTCAATCATAATAATCCTGTTTTACAGAATTACAAGATTAATCTGGTTGTATTTTTATTATTATTCTAACATTCTTATTCTTATCATTACATTACATTCATTAATTCTAAAAGCCATCTTCATTTGATTCTATACAGGCCTCGACAATACCGTTTGTCCGATTGACCGGGACAAGTGGATACGTCTGTCGGACAAGTGAAATTTGGAAGTCACTTGTCCGTCGGGACAAGTTAAAATTTTTGTCAAACTAGGAGTTCAAATCCACCACAACAATGCTTAATGAGAAAAATCATTTATATTCCTCAAAAAACAAAATTTTTATCATGAACCATTCACAAAGAACGAAAATATTGACCGATTTCAACGTAAACATTTACGTTTTCACTTGTGTCCGCCATTTTGATAATACCGATCGTAAGACGAAACGAAATAAAAATACGGATTCTTAAGCGAAACGAAATTTGAACAAAGAAACGCACTCGCACCGGTACTTATTGTTGACATCAATGGAACAAGGGAATTTTACTTTTTACTTGAAAAGATCGGGCACAATTTCAAGAATTTTCTTTCAATTTATTTAAATTCAATGCAAGAGAAAATAGTATCAGTCCATAATCATGAAAGTAACATGTTTCCCATTGTACATGTATCTGCAAAGTTCATATCATGATCTTATGAATGAAATCTTGTAATAGGAAGACTAAATGAAGAAACATCTATAGCTAGACATGTCCCCATTAAAAATGCATGAATCACCACTCTAGCATTTTTTGTTACTATTGTATTTTTCAAAGAATAATTGTTAACCCCAATCAAGTCTGTCAAGTCTTTTCATATACCAACTATTTTTCAGTAATGTCTAGTATCTATTAATGTGAAATACCAGATTTTCAAAAAATATGTACATACTTGCATAATGATTTACTTCAGAATACCAAGAACAACTAGAAAAGTTTTCTACTAGTTTTGTCTTCAGTTTAATGTACTCTTTTTTAAAACTACATAAGCCTAGGTACATAAGCCTATGTCAGCATGTATCATTTCTATCAAATAACTTTTTTCTTTGATTTTTATTTTTCTCCTTGATACCCTTTTTGGATATTCAGTCAAATATTTCGGACAAGTGATAATTTCATTCGGACAAGTAAATCTTCAGAGGTACTTGTCCGAAGGGACAAGTTTGAAAAAAAAGTTATTGTAGAGGCCTGCTATATATAAGTTTTTTCTATATCTAAGCAGGTATGAGTTCCATTAACAGACATTAAAGTGTAGCCAGTATAAATGTTTGTAGCACTAAATGTTTAGCACTCTGATCACTACTTCTTTTATAATGTGATGGAGAATACTGATAAGGTGTGATGAAATTTTATGTTTTTTGTCATATTCTATCAGGAGTATACACAACTTTTTTACAAATGTATTAGAAAATTCAAAGGAGTTAAAATCCTGAAAATCCCCTCTAAAAAATCACTATCAATAAACCTATTATTACTTCTTTTCTTAATTTCTAATAAAAACTAAGTTTTACCTGAAACGACCAGAAAATATGTGTAAGTCTTATAATTTTCTCAGAATATTTTTTTCAAAATTAAATTTACATTATCCCTTCAAATCTTAAAATCGGTCATATTGTTATTTCTGTCACTCATTTTGTTTGTTTACATCTTGCACATGAAGTCTGTGATTACGCCACTTTTGTCCTCGTGGTAATTTGTCTCTCTAAGATTACTTATTAATGCAATATTTGAATTGGCTTGGCCTATATTTTCTGTAACCTACAAAAGCCATGTGACCGATCTTATGGTACATGATAAATCCGCCATTGTTATTTTGCATGCCAACTATGTAGGTCAAAAGTCAACAACTAGCACACCTTTTTTGAAACACCAACAACATGTAAAATTCTGAAGTTTTCAACTTTTTATACTTGCATGATGTAGAAAGAAAAACATTCAAAGGAAGAAAAGCAATTTCTAAACATAGAAAGCAGCCACAGCCTGCTAAGCTCACCTCGTTGTGCAGCATTGTCACATGTTGCACATGTCAGTAAACAGGAATGGACTATAATCATTCTTTTTAACAGATTCAGTCATGCATAAAATGTAGTTTACAGACTACATCCGAAGCAATCATTGTTGTTGTCATCCCAAAAATGCATCATACATACCATTATGGTTGCTTAGGGGCATGTCAGTAAGTTGGAATGGACTTAAACCATTCTACCTAACCAAGCCACTCATGCGTAAAATGTAGGTCGGATACAGAATCTGAAGCATGTATTGTCATCCCAAAATGCATCATACATACCAATATGGTTGATGTGGGCCATGTCAGTAAGCGGGAATGGACTTTAACCATTCTACCTAACAAACTTGCTCACGCGTAAAATGTAGGTCACAGACAGCATCTGAAGCATGCATTGTTGTTGTCATCCCAAAATGCATCATACATACCAATATGGTTGATGTGGCCCATGTCAGTAAGCGGGAATCGACTTTAACCATTCTACCTAACCAAGCCGTTCATGCATAATATGTAGGTCACAGACAGCATCCAAAGCATGCATAGTTGTTGTCATCCCAAAATGCATCATGCATACAAATATGGTTGTTGTTGGACATGTCAGTAAGCGTGAATAGACTTTTACCATTCTACCTAACCAAATCACTCATGCGTGGAATGTAGGTCACAGACAGCATCTGAAGCATGCATTGTTGTTGTCATCCAAAAATGCATCATACATACCAGTATCATTGATGTGGGCCATGTCAGTAAGCAGGAATGGACTTTAACCATTCTACCTAACCAAGTCCCTCATGCTTAAAAAATGTAGGTCACAGACAGCATCCAAAGCATGCATTGTTGTTGTCATCCGAGAATGCATCATACATATCAATATGGTTGATGTGGGACATGTCAGTAAGCGGGAATGGACTTTAACCACTCTACTTAACCAAGTTGCTCATGCGTAAAATGTAGTTCAGAGACAGCATCTGAAGCATGCATTCCAGTTGTCATCCCAAAATGCATCAGGCATACCAATATGGTTGATATAGGGCATGTTGGTAAGCTGGAATGGACCTTAACCATTCTTCCTAACCGGATGCCGACGCTAGGGGTATCACATAAGCTCACCTCACTTTGTGAGGTGAGCTAAAAATTCTTAGGTGACCGATTTAAAGATTCTTGGGGATATAATACTTGGCTATCTACTGAAGAAATATTTCTATACTCTGACAGTAATCTGTTCCATTGTTAAATTGAAAACACATCAGTTCATGATTATCTCTGAAAAATATCATTTTAAATAATCTATAAAATTACTAAATACTACAAGATCTTCAGCACCATTTTAGAAGTAAAATCAATCTATCAATAACTAAAAGGAGTGTACTCTACACAATATGAGACTTTTTTAGACTTTAGAGCTAAGTCTGTATGATGTTGATACACCTTCATCCCCAGTCCAGGAAATCTCTCTGCCAGTAGTTGTTCCTCTAGGGGAGTGGGTAGTGGGAAGTTGGTTTTCTCTTTAGGACGTGACACCAGTATATATCTCCTGAAAATAACAACACAATATGAAATTGGAGTTACCAGTATTCTAGATTTTTTATGGTTTAGTCCCTTGTTTGAGATATTGCTAAATCATAGATGAGGTTCTATTGTAGAATCCATAAAGTACTGTATAGTACTGAATGTTAGCTTTTTTGCAGATAAACAATGAAGGGAAATGGAGTAATTGCACATGAAACAAAGTCTCTACAAATACACGGTAAAACAAAGCAATGGGACAATGCTTTTATTGTTGTTCTTCATGTTGAAGTAACCATGAGGCCTTCAACAATGAGTTTACTCCTACCACATAGCAAGTTCAGTATGTTCAAGGTTGGTAAATCTACTCTCAATGTTAGTATCAACATTGATTTTACCTCCTATCTTTGAAAAGAATAAACTCAAGTCAAACTGATTTGCAAAATTTTGGAATTTATCTTGAGAAAGAGCCTAAACCACTGGTATTTCTTATGCTCTTTATAAATCTGAACACAGTGTTGACATTAATTTTATCCCCCATTTAAAAGCATAGTACAAAACAATAAAAATATCAATTATTACAAAGTAAATATTTACTGAAATGTTTTACCCTAAAATTATGAAAAAAGCTGACACTTACTGGCATTTACTAGGTATGGATTTTACTGTTGCTGGTCGTACAGCTTCTGGATTTCTAGGATCAAACATACGAGGGTCTGGCTGTGATTCTGGTGTTTTGGTCCTACTTGGGGGTCTGGAAACCTGCTCTGTATTTTTCCTGATAGCATACCTAGATAAACAATAGAATAATCTCAATGTTTAGCTTCCAAGTTTTGAGGAGGAAATTAGTATCATTGATGAATAAATATGGAAGGTAGTGGAAAAATATCTAAAGAAATGAAATACATACATATGACTGCCCTCCTTGCTGAGTATCCCTCCAAAGCTATGCAACCTTTTTAGTTGTGCAGAGTTGAAAGTTTTTGATGGGTGAAATCTGAAGCTCTATGGTCCACAACTATAAAAAAAATCAGCACAAGGACCATAAGAGCTACTGTTCCGCAGCTAGAATAAGGTAAGATGTTCATATTGCCAAGTGATCACACTTTATGGATCATCCTTCACTGTCGTCCTCTTGACACCATATTGTATAAAGGGAAAGAAGTTTTAAAATTTATTTTATCAATGTCATTATTTACCAAAAATTGCAAAATCTGGTTTTTCAAAATCAAAACTAGAGATTTGATGGTTAAATCTGTTTGTTTAGGTAACATAGGAAGTTGGGAAAATTAAGATATGTCTTATTCAAGTCATTTTTATCTCGAAGCCATGAAATGGCTAGAGAGTTGTTAATATGACAAGCAAAAATCACGTGAACCTTCAAGCCTATTAACAGCTCTAAAAGATGATTTTCGTGCTTCCGATAAAATATAGTGTGCAAGTTTCTTACAAAATCATATACATTGTGTTTTTAAGTTATATTTCTTCATTTTCTTGAGTTGAATACGGTGTTGTTGTATTAAATTGAAAACAATATGCATGTTTATCAAATTACTCGTTTTTTTTTAAATATTGCGTCTCAGATCAACGAACCTGTTGCGCAGTTATTTGTCAAAGAGTTTACCTGAGACAGTGTATTGCATATATGTCATATATTTATAGCAATGAAATCGACATGCAGAAATCACACAATTGGATTATTTTCACGTATTACGAAATAACTTAATCCATGCAGACGTATGGAGCAGTTCTTTGGTGACTATGAAGTTTTGCCACGTGTAGATTTTCAGGGCTTCCAGATTCAGCTCCATCGGAGCTTTCATTGCAATAGGATCTGTAAATCTCATTCAATTTTGGAACTTCTTGGTAAATAAATTGTACCCGGAAGTTGCATTTTAAATGAAAATATATGTATTTAAAGGTCATGAACCTTAAACATAATATTCATTTTCAAATTGCAGTTTTATTACGAATTCTCTGTTTCACATAATGAGACTCACAGGCCTTAATACTATGACAGTTCAAAATTCAATGTGCTTTATTTGTATTACAAATTACATTTTTGTTAAGGGAGTATGAGTGTCAGATTTCAGAAGCATTCAATATCCTCAGGTTTTATCCATTTAAACTGGGCAATATATTTTTGCACATGTATCATATTTTCTTGGTCATAGGTCTCTTTAAAATGCATAAAATAGACATTGTATAAAATTTTATTAACTTCCAATTATATTTTCACATATTTCATGACATATAAACATTTAATAGGAACTGAAGGAAAACTCTAGAGAGAACCGTTTCCCGCCAAAATTTTGATGTCATATATCTAAAAAATTCTTACATGGATTTTCAAAATTTTTTGCTCGTGTTGTTCTATTGGCAAAGCTCTTCAAAACAAAAGGTAGCATTTCAATTCTAATTACAAAATTTCTGACACTCATACTCCCTTAAAAGATCGAGAGCTTGGAAATGTGTTCTTTGCTTTAAAGGAAATCACAACTATTAATGCAAGGGGAGATAATATGATAAAACACATTTCATTTTCCTTATCACTTTAAGCAAAACTCTCAGTTTCAACCCTTAAATAAGCAGTAACTCCTAACTTTTATTTTACATTTTGAAAAAGTAAAACAATTGTGTTTCAACACAGGACAACTTCATAAAATTCTATAAAATGTTATTAATACCTTGCATGCATCATGACAAGCTTATGAAAATATTTCAAAAGCATACTTTTTAAATAATTTAACCTATACAGCTATATTGATCTTTAAAACAAGAGAAAATATTAAATTGAGTAATGGACCCTATCTAACAATGTTTTTAATTGGTACCTAGTTAATACTTCAGAGAATACATTATATACCTCAATTTTAAAATCATTGATTATCTATTCTATTTCATCCTGTACCAATACGAGTCTGATTTCCTGGGAGTAAAATTAAAATCAATAAACAATGGAATATCTATATTTATATATAATAGACACAGAATATATTTATAGTTAATTTTCTCCATTGTCTACTTAGGAAAAATTGACATATTGATTTACCATATCTATTACATTACTATCTTAAAATCTTCACACATAAAAATGGTTTTTACCTTAAAAAACTGTAAATAACTTTAATAACATGATAGATTTTTTTCTTGAATACAGAGACAAGCCAGGATGTATATTAAAAGCTGTCAAAGTCTTTATTTCCTGTCTTTCTTGTTTATAAGTGACAGAAAATATTATGTGCTCTAATGTAAATATATGGTAAGGTACAGCAAGGGGAAGCCATTTCTGTAGATACATAGATAGGTTTAGCTTTAAGTCTGGATCACAGTAACACGAAGGCATGGCTCTGCACTTGATGTTTTCTGGAGGTTCTTTCAACAGCTATGACCAAGCATGCCCCTACCTGTGCGATACAGAAATCAGTTTTAATATAAAAACCTTCCAGTGAAACATTGCAGAAAAATGTGTAGAGAAAAACCATCCTCAATGCAATATAGAGACCCATTCTAGACTCACTGCTGCACAGAAGGCAATATTTCCTGCCCTAACCAACTGTATCATTTTTGTCTCCACCCTTACTTCCTTTTTCTTTCTTATAAATTTTTAAAATTTGATTAACTTGTTCACATCCTGATATAACTGAAATACTGTTCAATTGATGCAGAACTCTAAATAATCAATCAATCGAAGGCATTCTCCCTCCCACAGACATTCACAAGGCTCACTCCTGTGAGGCAGTTTTACATGTATACTCCTTTTGAATAAAGCCACAAACATACGGATAAATAGGCTGACAGTCCAACAAGGCTTAAACAGCCATATATCACAGAAAGAGTTAGAATCAAACACATGATAAGACAATTCTGAAACGTCGGTAAATTTTTTAGGACTCACAACCCTTTGTCAGATAAATGATCACTTTCGCAAAGTGTTACATATATATCTCCATATTTACCTGAATGGTTTCTCAGCTTTCAGTTCTTTTTTGTCTATTTGTTGTTGTTGTAATGCTGCGTAGGCTGTCTGAGGTCTCTTTCTCACGGTTACAGTTGGTTTAGCTGTGTTGAGCATGCTGTGAGATGTGTTTGCCCTTTGAACTTGACTCAGAAGGAATGAATCTGACACCATTGTCATACCAGTTACTGTAAAAAAATAGATACACGGAAATTTAATTGATACCTTGAGTAATATAATAAACTTATTTCAAAATAAACTGGCTAAATAAAGAAAAAAACTTCTTCAGCTGTACTATTTAAAATCATGCAATGACAACAGTAGATATCATATAACTGTGCTCTTGGGTGTAAGCATGTACAGTTCATCAAATGATGAAGTTTCTAATCCCCGTTATGCTGGATCCACAACAATCACTGACATTGTTAAATACTCGATCAATTTTTAAAAGAGTTTCTTCCTATTTCAAAAACATCACCAATGTTTATCCTTTTCAGCTAATAAACAAAAAATACCTGGTCATTTAAATCTGCAGCTGCTCAAGTGTGACAACACAGTTTACCTGAGATTTGCCCATTAGTATGTATGGCAAAAGTAAACATGTTCACGACTGAGAAACTGTAGATTTAAATTACCAAGTTCTGCTGTTGTTCAACATGAAAGTGAAAAGAAAAATTGTTTTATCAAATATGCAGAAATGATTTATAAATTTGATTGTGGAATAGGTATTGAAAAATGACCATGGTCATAGTAAATTGACTATAACAAAACTCCAGTAAAGTGATGCCTTATTATGCCCATAACTTATACATTTGATCAGCTTAAATTTGTATTCTTACCATATTGTATCAGTTTAATTACATTCAGTGCAACACAATATTCTACTGTCATAATACATAACTAATGTATTTGTGCAAGCACAGATAAATATTGAATTTTATACTGCAACCTCTTTACTTGTGCAAGTAAACTACATTGACTGTATAAACATAAGTGATATACCAGTCACTGACTGTATAACACTTTCTCAATGACATCAATAAGTGTTTCCGTAGAGATTGTTCCATGACGTTGTAAGAAAGCATGGATTCATCTCGAGCTATCAATGTCTGGTTCACTTTTTAAATCATAATTTTTACTGATAAATTTTACCTAAAATTTGCTCAATAACAGTACATTGACTTTACATAAACCTTATATAAGGATTCGGCTCGAAAGATGAAAATGCTCGCCACAGGCTCACATTTTCCAGCATTTCTAAGCCTCATCAGTATATTGTGTTTATGTCAAGTCGATATACTGTTATTGCCTATAAACAAAATAAAAATAAAAAATATTGCCTCTTATGTATTCTAATCTTATCTTTTCCATTGTTTTTTTTTTTCAAGCCGAAGTTCAGACTACACTGATTTCTATATTTACCTGACTGGCTATCTTGTGACCTCTTTGTAAATAATTTCCTCTTTTCATTCAGTTTATCCTCCCAATCTTGTCTTTTCTTCAGTGCACTTCTAGCTCTTAGTTCTTTCTGCATTCTCAATAACAAATGCCTGAAAATTATATGTTTTATTCCTATACTATATATAGTCCTTGCTGATACTCTTTTCATTTATTAATTTGTATGTTTAAACTCAATTATTTTCCCTAAACAGCAAACCAAATTGTTATATATAACATCTTTATTATTGTAAAGGTATATATCTTACATTAAACCATTGTTATATCAACACCTTTCAGGGACCAGGGAAAATTTTGCCAATCATTGAGGTTGATGATATATTGAGGGAATGAATTACATAGAAACTATGTAACATTTTGAAAAATGGACCTTGAAAATTTTTAGGGATAAGCAAAGGAAGTACTGTGATGAGGAAGCACTGTATTGACTTATTTCTAATTTATCATAATTTGAACAAAGATCGTGGTGATAAATGCATTTTTCCTTATTTTTTCTTTGTTCGTCTCTTTCTACCCCCTTTTTTTTTCATTTGTTGGGTAGAACGGAATATGTGGGAATTTTTTTAGGAATGAATGGAATCGTGATTGGTCAGTGTCAAATTGAGCTGCACGCTATTTTTCTTTCCAATATATACATACTTTCAATTTGAGCATTTTAAAATAAAACAACTTGAATGAGTTTCTCACAATCTGTAATTCTTTAGAGCAAGGCATGAACTATCTTTATTGTATATTTGTAGACATTTATATATAAATGGGTCTTTTGAATTCAGAGCGGCAGTAGAGTGCTACCTTACAGCACAAAAAACAGTAAATTGTGTGGCTTTACCAAAGTTAACCCCATCATTGGCACAGACCTTTCAATTTCTCTATCTGGCCAGTTCTCATCAAACATTACACCATGATTTCTGTGTAATAATTTGTCTTTTGGAATGGCATGTGGTGTTCTGAAATATAATTTTACAATCTTACTAAAAATATAATCTAACTAAATAAGCATTCACCATAGATATTTGTCTCTACATAAATGACAAAGGCCTAAGCCCCAAAAACCTCTTCAAGAAAGAACTTTTCATAAGGGTGCCATGAAAATACTCTGTCCAAATCAGACAAATATTAAAATTCACCCCTTTTTTTTCCTCTTTGACATTTTACACAAAATCATAAGTATAAGAGAAATTTCATCACAACTCTTTGAAAACAACTTTTCAAGAGGAATAAAATGAAAAGAGTGTTTCTCTCCTCCAGTTTGATTTCACAATATCTACACCTTGAATTATCTCTTTGAAATATTGTCCAAGTCCAAAAAATCATTGCAGAAGGAATCAATGAAAGTCCATGTCAAATAACCTCCCCTTCTTGATTTCAGACAATAATTACAGTCCTTCATGAACATTTCCATATAGTGTCCTTCCTTTGTGTAAAGTTTCATTAAAATCCTTTTGGTGGCTTAAGAGAGGAGCTGTGCTTACAAGGTAACCCATTCATAGGGTATCAATGAAAAATCAAAGTCAAATTATCTCTCCTTCCTAGTTTCAGACAATAATTATATTCCTTCATGCACATCTCCATATAGTGTCTTTTCATTTTGTAAAGTTTCATCAAAATCCTTCGAGTGATTTAAGAGGAGTTGCGCTTACAAGAAGTGTGGACAGACGGACAGACAGACAGACAGGGTGATTCCTGTATACCCTCCAAACTTTGTTTGCGTGGGGTATAATAAGACAGTAACTGAATAGTTGTGAAAAAAAAGACAAACAAACAAACAAAAAACAAAACAAAAATAATAATAGTGGCATACAGAGATGGAAGTAATCCGCAAGTGCATCATTTAGAGACAAAACTAATGGGAGAGAACGATCTAAGTTGTGATACTGTATAGCGGGTTCTTTTCACTGGGTGCTACTTTTGGCGTATTTCAGCAGTCAGCCTTAAAACGCCACAATAAATTCTGCCAAATTTTATTGTACAGTTTATATATTTAAACAAGTATATGATATTTATAACATTTTAAAAAAATTATGTTTGGAAATTAATTAATATTTATCATAATGGTTTGCATATCTCTATGTATTGTGTATGTCTAAAGTTTGTATTTAGGCCAAGCTGTGTAGGTGAGAAATATCTAAAATCGCTGAAAATGCAGGTAATAATATAACTTACATGTAATTTACTAAAAAAATTGATTAATGACAATAAAAAAAATAAAATTAAAGGATAATTATCATTTGTTTCTTTAATACTTCATGTTGATAAACACTTATTATTTACCGAAACTCACATTTTTGTTGATAAACACTTATTATTTACCGAAACTCACATCTTTTTAGTAAAGAGGGAAATATTTAATTATGTTTTTTTTTACGTATTCATGAAAATAAAAACCGCCAAAATTTTTCGTTTACATTTTCTCTATAAAACTGCCAAATTTTACACCCGTCAAATAAACCCGCTATATGGTTTCTTGTGACCAACCCTTTTTAAAAAATTATTTACAAATAATCTACATTGAAAATCAACTAAACAAAACTGGATACAGCACTGATCCTGTTGGTGAAGACATTGTGTCTTCCTATTCACTAAGTTATCAAAAGTCAGATAAGCTATAAAACATTTCAAGGTTGAAGAATTTTGGGCATGAATACGTGAAAAAAAACATTTTATGAAGTAAAATCTATTGCTTGAAAATAAAAACTAAAACTACCACAAAGCCAACAAACTGAAAGCACAACATACAAGTAATCTGTTATGGAGAGATGTAATCAGCAGAGACAGAATACGGAGACCGCAGAAATTGGTACATACAGCCTTTAGAACCACTAAACACACTAACCAGAGGCAAAAGTAATCAGGAATCATTACTCACACAACAATAAGTTACAAATCAGTACAGCATACAAAGACAAAAACTAAACTACAGCACATGAAGACAATAATGAGAGAGGAAGCACAGACACACAATAACAGGGTTAGCAGAAAACACATCCTGTACAGACAGAATTAATCAACAAGTATGGCACAAAGTGGTATGGCATACAGGGACAGGTACTCTGTCTGAATAACATACATGGAAAGAAAATATTTGTAAGTATGACATACAAAGACATGTAATTTGCAAGTATGGCATACAGAGATTTATCTGTAAGTATGGCAAACATAAACATAGCATATCTGTGAGAATGTCTAAGTAGAAGTAAACAGACATAAACAGCAAGTATGACATACAGAGACAGAAGTAAACAGAAAGTATGGCAAACAGAGACAGAAGTAAACAGAAAGTATGGCAAACAGAGACAAAATTAAACAGCAAGTATGTCAAACAGAGGCAGAAGTAAACAGCAAGTATGTCAAACAGAGGCAGAAGTAAACAGCAAGTATGTCAAACAGAGACAGAAGTAAACAGAAAGTATGGCAAACAAATTCAGAAGTAAACAGCAAGTATGGAAAACAGAGACAGAAGTAAACAGCAAGTATGGCAAACAGAGACAGAAGTAAACAGCAAGTATGGCAAAAAGAGACAGAAATAAACAGCAAGTATGTCAAACAGAGACAGAAGTAAACAGCAAGTATGTCAAACAGAGACAGGAGTAAACAGAAAGTATGGCAAACAGATGCAGAAGTAAACAGAAAGTATGCCAAACAGAGACAGAAGTGAACAGAAAGTATGGCATACAGAGACAGAAGCAAACATAAAGTTTGTCAAACAGAGACAGAAGTAAACAGCAAGTATAGCAAAAAGAGACAGAAGTAAACAGCAAGTATAGCAAAAAGAGACAGAAGTAAACAGCAAGTATGTCAAACAGAGACAGAAGTAAACAGCAAGTATAGCAAAAAGAGACAGAAGTAAACAGCAAGTATGTCAAACAGAGGCAGAAGTAAACAGCAAGTATAGCAAAAAGAGGCAGAAGTAAACAGAAAGTATAGCAAACAGAGACAGAATTAAACAGGAAGTATGTCAAAAAGAGACAGAAGTAAACAGAAAGTATGGCAACATATGCATAAGTAAACAGAAAGTATGTCAAACAGAGACAGAAGTAAACAGAAAGTATGGCAAACAGAGGCAGAAGTTAAACAGAAAGTATGGCAAACAGAGACAGAAGTAAACAGCAAGTATGGCAAACAGAGACAGAATTAAACAGCAAGTATGCCAAACAGAGACAGAAGTAAACAGCAAGTATTTCAAACAGAGACAGAATTAAACAGAAAGTATGGCAAACAGAGACAGAAGTAAACAGAAAGTAAGTCAAACAGAGACAGAATTAAATAGAAAGTATGACAAACAGAGACAGAAGTAAACAGAAAGTATGGCAAACAGACACAGAAATAAACAGCAAGTATAGCAAAAAGAGGCAGAAGTTAACAGCAAGTATAGCAAAAAGAGACAGAAGTAAACAGCAAGTATTTCAAACAGAGACAGAAGTAAACAGCAAGTATGGCAAACAGAGACAGGAGTTAACAGAAAGTATGGCAAACAGATGCAGAAGTAAACAGAAAGTATGTCAAACAGAGACAGAAGTAAACAGAAAGTATGGCTAACAGAGACAGAAGTAAACAGCAAGTATGTCAAACAGAGGCAGAAGTTAACAGAAAGTATGTCAAACAGAGACGGAAGTAAACAGCAAGTATGACAAACAGAGACAGAAGTAAACAGAAAGTATGTCAAACAGAGACACAATTTAACAGAAAGTATGGCAAACAGAGACAGAATTAAACAGAAAGTATGGCAAACAGAGACAGAATTAAACAGAAAGTATGGCAAACAGAGGCAGAAGTAAACAGCAAGTATGGCAAACAGAGACAGAGGTAAACAGCAAGTATGTCAAACAGAGACAGAATTAAGTAGAAAGTATGGCTAACAGAGGCAGAATTAAACAGCAAGTATGGCAAACAGAGACAGAAGTAAACAGCAAGTATGTCAAACAGAGACAGAAGTAAATAGAAATTATGGCAAACAGAGACAGAAGTAAGCAGAAAGTATGTCAAACAGAGACAGAAGTAAACAGAAAGTATGTCAAACAGAGACAGAATTAAATAGAAAGTATGGCAAACAGAGGCAGAAGTAAACAGCAAGTATGGCAAACAGAGGCAGAGGTAAACAGCAAGTATGTCAAACAGAGACAGAATTAAATAGAAAGTATGGCAAACAGAGGCAGAGGTAAACAGCAAGTATGTCAAACAGAGACAGAATTAAATAGAAAGTATGGGAAAACGAGGCAAAATTAAACAGCAAGTATGGCAAACAGAGACAGAAGTAAACAGTAAATATGTCAAACAGAGACAGAAGTAAACAGCAATTATGGCAAACAGAGACAGAATTAAACAGGAAGTATGTCAAACAGAGACAGAAGTAAACAGAAAGTATGGCGACATATGCATAAGTAAACAGAAAGTATGTCAAAAAGAGACAGAAGTAAACAGAAAGTATGGCAAACAGAGGCAGAAGTTAAACAGAAAGTATGTCAAACTGAGACAGAAGTAAACAGAAAGTATGTCAAACAGAGACAGAATTAAATAGAAAGTATGGCAAACAGAGACAGAAGTAAACAGAAAGTATGGCAAACAGAGACAGAAATAAACAGCAAGTATAGCAAAAAGAGGCAGAAGTAAACAGCAAGTATAGCAACAAGAGGCTCTCAAGAGCCTGTATCGCTCACCTGGACCATGGCTGACATGGATAAAAGGCATTTCCAATAGGAAAAACGAAAAATAAAATTTAGCAGAATACCTTTTTTTCTAAAATTACAGTATTCTTGTTTGGTTTCCATGGCAACAGAAAGATCCACCATCCATTTCAACCCATAACAGAACACCATTCAAAAAAAATTTGGGCAGGGGTTCCCCTTATAATTAAAGTAATACATAGTGCTGAAATTTAAACATGCAGACCACTTTTCAAATAAAAATTCAAAAATTTGGGCAGAGGTTCCCCTTAAAATCAATAGGGCCAATGTAAAAACTATGTTCCAGATGGTGGCCATCTTGGATGAGGTACGGACCTACCAGATACATTTTTTGGATGGGACCACCTAAGGACCATTGTGGCTTAGATTGGTTCTAATTGGACTAGTAGTTTCTGAGAAGAAGATCTTTGAATGTATATTCCATAGAGTCCAATGTTAAAACTATGTTCCGGCTGGCGACCATCTTGGATGAGGTACAGACCTGCCGGGTACCTTTTTTAGAAGGGACCATCTAATGACCATTGTTTGGTTATAACTGGATGGGTAGCTTCTGCGAAAAAAATCTTTGAAT